>CP136069.1:137012894-137302894 GCA_032622095.1 Siphonodentalium dalli
TTCATGTTTCAATGTCTTTATGTACATGTATTTCTGCAACCTGTCCACATTTGTATGTCTATATTGCAATAAAGTTATCTTATCTTATCTTATCTAATGGTAATTTTATTTCTGTTTGATAGCGTTTAATCTGTTGATGGGTTTATGGTGGCAAGTCCATCTTAATCTAATGTTTCTGTCCTTAATGGCACTTGCCATCTTTAATGGTGACATTATATTAGAAGCATGCGTATTTGTGCTATACATGTTGATTCATAACTAGATTTTATACTGTGTGTAATTATTGATCATTGTGATATTTTCGCTCAGTGAAGTTGATTTTTATCCACTGGAAACTTCTGTAGATATCTGCAATAGGCGCAATTTGATGAGGTTCACAAGGTAGTGATAAACAAAACAATAAGATAGAAGTAATCAAGACATCCGTCGGTCGCGGGTTGCCAGATGGGAAATACATGAGGGCTCAAGTGTTAGTTTTACTTGGATAATGGCATGTTTTTCAGTTTGGTAATCAATTCGTGTGAACTTAAATGTGCATGTTGCAATAAATACAGTAAATATAGTAACGGAACTCGAATGCCAGCCGACCCCCTAGTGTTTCTATGTGGTCGTTTAGCTTGGTAAGAGTACACTGATCAAAGGTGTTATATACAGATATACAGTGACAGGCGGACATCCAGGTATGGAAGTCACTCTCCAATTGCCATGCAGCGACATGGTCAACAAAAGTTGAGGACTTCCGTAGAAATGTGAAGTATGAATTTATGATGCAGATGAAAACTGTGATTGCAGCAAGGTGGCCGCTTGCCCCCAAGCTGCAATCCAATATGATACATCAAGTTTTATTATTCAGAAGTATATCGATGTGTTGCACAACAAGCACCTATAATTTACGATGAACACTATGGTTGCAGTAAGAAGGCCGCTTGCCCCCAAGCTTCAATCCAATATGATACATCAAGTATTATTAATTCGAAGAATATCAATGTGTTTTACAATAAGCAGCTACAATTTGCGATAAAAACTGTGTTTTCAGCAAGGTTGTCGTTTGCCACCAAGCTGCAATCCAATATGATACAGTGAGTATTATTATTCCAAATAATATTACTGTGTTGTGCAACCATCATGATGGTTGCCCATGATGGTTGCACAACACAGTAATATTATTTGGAATAATAATACTCACTGTATCATATTGGATTGCAGCTTGGTGGCAACAGACCACCTTGCTGAAAACACAGTTTTTATCTCAAATTGTAGCTGCTTATTGTAAAACACATTGATATTCTTCGAATTAATAATACTTGATGTATCATATTGGATTGAAGCTTGGGGGCAAGCGGCCTTCTTGCTGGAACCAAAGTGTTCATCGTAAATTATAGGTGCTTGTTGTGCAACACATCGATTTTCTTCTGAATAATAAAACTTGATGTATCATATTGGATTGCAGCTTGGGGGCAAGCGGCCACCTTGCTGCAATCACAGTTTTCATCTGCATCATAAATTCATACTTCACATTTCTACAGAAGTCCTCAACTTTTGTTGACCATGTCGCTGCATGGCAATTGAAGAGTGACTTCCATACCTGGATGTCCGCCTGTCACTGTATATCTGTATATAACACCTTTGATCAGTGTACTTTTACCAAGCTAAACGACCACATAGAAACACTAGGGGGTCGGCTGGGATTCGAGTTCCCTTACTATATTTACTTTATTTATTGCAACATGCACATTTAAGTTCACACGAATTGATTACCAAACTGAAAAACATGCCATTATCCAAGTAAAACTAATACTTGAGCCCTCATGTATTGCCCATCTGGCAACTCGCGACCGACGGATGTCTTGATTACTTCTATCTTATTGTTTTGTTTATCACCACCCTGGGAACCTCATCAAATTGCGCCTATTGCAGATATCTACAGAAATTTCCAGTGGATAAAAATCAACTTCAGTGAGCGAAAATATCACAATGATCAATAATTACACACAGTATAAAATCTAGTTATGAATCAACATGTATAGCACAAATACACATGCCTCTAATATAATGTCCCCATTAAAGATGGCAAGTGCCATTAAGGACAGACACATTAGATTAAGATGGAGTTGCCACCATAAACCCATCAACAGATTAAATGCTATCAAACAGAAATAAAATTACCATTATGTCCAAGCGTTTAATGATACACGTGCCTTTAGGAACGCACGTCTGGGCACGTCTCTCTACGTACCAAGGCCATAACAATTTAATGAGGTTCCTCGTATAATTTAATTTAATCAAATATATGTATCACGTGATTCACCATGATATCTCTTACAGACTCTAAGATGAGTACACATTTTTCATCAGCGACTCCAAGCTATTGAAAAGGCAAGATGTGCCGAAACCGGTATAGCTGTTTGTACATACATGTAATAAATATTCAACAATGAACGGATACCTTTCTTAATTTTCAAACTATACATATATATATATATATATATATATATATATTTTGAGACTTCTATGAAGTATATATATATATATATATATATAGCTATATATATATATATATATATATATATATATATATATATATATATATATATATATACACTTCATAGAATCGAAAACGCGTGGACAGATTGAGCTCAAATTTCGTATATAAGTGTAAAAAACCACGGGAATCGTCGACGTCGCATTTTGGACAAGCTCTGACCACTGATTCTCCACTCCCAATCATCAAAATCACCGCAAACGCCACTTCGGAGGTTATGGCATCAACGATCTTTATATTGACCATATACGGATTTGTTAACGACAAACGCTCTTTATTGCAATCGACGTTGCTAAACGACTACCCCCATGCGTTCGAAATACGGATGAGAAACGCGAAATGCAATTATCTCGATTAAAAAGGCAGAATTGATATAAGAAGCGTTTGTTTACAATTCAACGCAACGCTATCGCTCGAAATATTATGCAGAGAGATTTCGCGACGGGATTAATTGACTGTCCGCTCTTTTCGTTGATATTGACCATCTCGTAATGGTGGACAACCTCTGTCAGGGGCTGCTCAATGGCCACGGGCAGGTTAAAAAAATCATACCTCTTTTAGGGACGGGTATCTAGGAACGGGGAAGTTTAGGACGGGTACGGGCAGGTTAAAAAAATCATGCCTCTTTTAGGGACGGGTATCTAGGAACTGGGAAGTTTAGGAAGGGTACCATGAATTAACTCATTTAAAAACAAAGAATGTGTTGTCTGTCGTTCCTAGGAAGGGGGGGGGGGGGGGGGGATTTCATCGGGTCAATTTTTCCGCCAGAAACAAAAAATTAATTAAAAAAATTAATTAAAACAATTTAAAATTAAAACAATTTAAAAGTAAAAAAAAACAATATATTTAAATTATAAAAAAGAATTCAATTAAATTAAAAAAAAATTAAATAAATATTAAAAAATAAAAAAAAACATAAATGAAATTTAAAAAACAATAAATTAATATTAAAAAATAAAAAAAAAATATTAAAAAATAAAAAAAATAAAAAACATAAAAACAAAATAATTTTAAAAATGTCATGTTTCTGACCAACGACGCCAGTGGCGGGCTAACCCGCTAGTATATATATATATATATATATATATATATATATATATATATGAGGTAGGATTTTTCACGAGGTGAATCGCCACGCGATCAGGCGTACAGGCGATATCAGGCGTACAGGCGTACAAATTTGCGGTTTTTATATACTAGTTCAGAACTCAAGAACCGTTTGACCGATTAGGCTGAATCTTCGTATGTAGAACTATTTTGACCCGGGGAATATTTATATGCTACAGACAAGTTCGTGCTGCGTGATCTTGACTTTCAAGCACTTTACATTGAACACGCATTCCGTGGAGTAATGGGGATATCCATTTGAAATTTAGTTTGTATAGGTATAAGAGGACGGAACACTTTTATCTGCATGGTCACATTCCAAACAGTATTCCCATCACGTGCAGTTTTGAGAACTGTGGCCCGACCGGTTCACGAACTGGTGTCGTGACCCGGAAAATTCACATATTACGCCATTTAAAGTGGCGACGAGTAAATATCACGGCATGACTCGTCGTGGTTTTGATAACGCAGTCATAGTGAACCATAGCAAACAGGATTTCCGCTACAAGCAATTCAGATTTCAAGAAATGGGATCAGGACCGGTCACGAAATAGAGTCGGAACCCCGGAAATTCATATATTACGCCATTTAATGTGGCGACGAGTAAGTATCACGGTATTACTGGTCGTGATATTGACAACGCAGCCAGGATGAACCATTTCAAACCTGATTTCTGCCACATGCAGTTGAGATTTTCAGAAATTGAGTCAGGACGGGGCACTTAATAGAATCGGGATCCCGAAAAATTCATATATTACGCCATTTAAAGTGGCGACGAGTAAGTATCACAGCCTTACTCTTTGTGATTTTGACAATGCAGACAATTCTGTACAGGATTTCCGCCACACGCAGTTCAGATTTTAAGAAATGGTGTCAGGACGGGTCACATAATAGAGTCGGGACCTAAAAATTCATATATTATGCCAGTTAATGTGGTGATGAGTAAGTATCGCGGCCTTACACTTCGTGATTTCGACAACACAGGCAGTGCAGACAATTCTGTACAGGATTTCCGCCACAGGCAATTCAGATTTTAAGAAATGGGGTCAGGACGGGTCACGAAATAGAGACGGGACCCCGAAAAATCATATATTACGCCATTTAATGTGGCGACGAGTAAGTATCACGGCCGTATTCTTCGTGATTTTGAAAACACAGGCATGGCTGACAATTATATACAGGATTACCGCCACACGCAGTTGAGATTTGTTTTAAATTGGGCCAGGACGGGTCACGAAATCGAGTCGGCACCCCGAAAATTTACATATTATGCCATTAAAATGAGTGAAGAGTACGTATCACGGCATTACTCTTAGTGATTTCGACAACACAGGCAGGGCAGACAATTCTGTGCAGGATTTCGGCCACACGCAGTTCAGATTTTAAGAAATGGGGTCAGCACGGGTCACGAAATAGAGAAGGGACCCCGAAATTTCATATATTACGTCATTTAATGTGGTGACGAGTAAGTATCACCGCCTTATTCTTCGTGATTTTGACAACACAACTAGGGCAGGCAATTCTATACAGGATTTCCGCCACGCGCAGTTCAGCTTTTAAGAAATGGTGTCAGGACGGGTCACGAAATAGAGAAGGGACCCCGAAATTTCATATATTACGCCATTTAATGTGGTGACGAGCAAGAATCACGGCCTTACTCTTCGTGATTTCGACAACACAAGTAGGGGAGGTAATTCTGTAGAGGATTTCAGCCACAAGCAGTTCAGATTTTAAGAAATGGGATCAGGACGGGTCACGAAATAGAGAAGGGACCCCGAAATTTCATATATTACGTCATTTAATGTGGTGACGAGTAAGTATCACCGCCTTATTCTTCGTGATTTTGACAACACAACTAGGGCAGGCAATTCTATACAGGATTTCCGCCACGCGCAGTCCAGCTTTTAAGAAATGGTGTCAGGACGGGTCACGAAATAGAGACGGGACCCCCAAAATTAATATATTACGCCATTTAATGTGGTGACGAGTAAGTATAACGGCCTTACTCTTCGTGATTTCGAAAACACAGGCAGGGCAGACAATTCTATACCGGATTTCCGCACAGGCAGTTGATATTTGTTTTAATTGGGTCAGGACGGGTCAAGAAATAGAGTCGGCACGACGAAATGTTTACATATTACGCCATTAAAATGTGTGACGAGTAAGTACCACGGCCTTACTCTTTGTGATTTCAACACAGACAGGGCAGGCAATTCTGTATATGATTTTCGCCACAGGCAGTTCAGATTTTAAGAAATGGGTCAGGACAGATCACGAAATAGAGTCGGGACCCCGAAAATTAACATATTACGTCATTAAAATTGGTGACGAGTAAGTATCACGGGCTTACTCTTCGTGATTTCGACAACACAACCAGGGCAGGCAATTCTGTACAGGATTTCCGCCACACGCAATTCAGATTTTAAGAAATGGGGTCAGGACGGGTCACGAAATAGAGACGGGACCCCGAAAATTCATATATTACGCCATTTAATGTGGCGACGAGTAAGTATCACGGCCCTATTCTTCGTGATTTTGAAAACACAGGAAGGGCGGACAATTCTATGCAGGATTTCCGCCACACGCAGTTGAGATTTTAAGAAATGGGGTCAGTACGGTTTAAGAAACAGAGTCGGTACCCCGAAAATTTCGTACATTACGCCATCTAAGCTGAGTAAATATCACGGCATAACTCTTCGTGATTTCGACAACACATACAGGGTAGGTAATTCTATACATGATTTCCGCCACATTCAGTTGAGAAATTTTTTAATTGGGTCAGGACGGGTCACGAAATAGAGTCGACACCCCGAAAATTTACATATTATGCCATTAAAATGTGTGACGAGTAAGTATCACGGCATTACTCTTCGTGATTTCGACAACACAAGCATGACAGGCAATTATGTACAGGATTTCCGCCACAAACAGTTCAGATTTTAAGAAATGGGGTCAGGATGGGTCACGAAATAGAGACGGTACCCGAAATTTCATATATTATGCCATTTAATGTGGTGACGAGTAAATATCACGGCCTTAATCTTCGTGATTTCGACAACACAAACAGGGCAGGTAATTCTGTACAGGATGTCCACCACACGCAGTTCAGATTTTAAGAAATGGGTTCAGGACGGTTCACGAAATAGAGACGGTACCCCGAAATTTCATATATTACGGCATTTAATGAAGTGACGAGTAAGTATCACGGCCTTACTCTTCGTTATTTTGACAACACAACCAGGGCAGGCAATTCTGTACAGGATTTCCGTCACACGCAGTTCCGATTTTAAGAAATGGGGTCAGGACGGGTCACGAAATAGTCGGGACCCCGGAAATTAATAAATTTCGCCATTAAAATGTGTGACGAGTAAGTATCACTGCATTACTCTTCGTGATTTCGACAACACAGACAGGGCAGGCAATTCTGTACAGGATTTCTGCCACACGCAATTCAGATTTTAAGAAATGGGACAGGACGGTCACGAAATACAGACGGGACCCCGAAAACTCATATCTTACGCCATTTAATGTGGTGACGAGTAAGTATCACGGCCTGACTTTTCGTGATTTCGACAACACTGGCAGGGCAGGCAATTATGTACAGAATTTCCGACACACGGAGTTGAGATTTTAAGAAATGGGGTCAGTACGGTTTAAGAAACAGAGTCGGGACCCCGAAAATTTCGTACATTACGCCATCTAAGCTGAGTAAATATCACGGCATAACTCTTCGTGATTTCGACAACACATACAGGGTAGGTAATTCTATACATGATTTCCGCCACATTCAGTTGAGAAATGTTTAAATTGCGTCAGGACGGGTCACGAAATAGAGTCGGCACCCCGAAAATTTACATATTATGTCATTAAAATGTGTGACGAGTAAGTATCACGGCATTACTCTTCGTGATTTCGACAACACAAGCACGGCAGGCAATTCTGTACAGGATTTCCGCCACACGCAATTCAGATTTTAAGAAATGGGGTCAGGACGGGTCACGAAATAGAGACGGGACCCCGAAAATTAATATATTACGCCATTTAATGTGGCGACGAGTAAGTATCACGGCCCTATTCTTCGTGATTTTGAAAACACAGGAAGGGCGGACAATTCTATGCAGGATTTCCGCCACACGCAGTTGAGATTTTAAGAAATGGGGTCAGTACGGTTTAAGAAACAGAGTCGGTACCCCGAAAATTTCGTACATTACGCCATCTAAGCTGAGTAAATATCACGGCATAACTCTTCGTGATTTCGACAACACAAGCACGGCAGGCAATTCTGTACAGGATTTCCGTCACAAGCAGTTCATATTTTAAGAAATGGGATCAGGATGGGTCACGAAATAGAGACGGGATCCCGAAATTTCATATATTACGGCATTTAATGAAGTGACCAGTAAGTATCACGGCCTTACTCTTCGTGATTTTGACAACACAACCAGGGCAGGCAATTCTGTACGTGATTTCCGCCACACACAGTTCATATTATAAGAAATGGGGTCAGGACGGGTTACGAAATAGAGTCGGAACCCCGAAATTTCATATATTACGCCATTAAAATACGTAATGAGTAAGTATCACGGCGTTAGTCTTCGTGATTTCGACAACACAGGCAGGACAGCCAATTCTGTATATGATTTTCGCCACATGCATTTCAGATTTTAAGAAATGGGGTCAGGACGGGTCACGAAATAGAGACGGGACCCCGAAAATTCATAAATTACGCCATTTAATGTGGTGAGGAGTAAGTATCACGGTCTTACTCTTCGTGATTTCGAAAACACAGGCAGACATTTCTATACCGGATTTCTGCCACAGGCAGTTGATATATTTTTTTAATTGGGTCAGGACGGGTCACGAAATAGAGTCGGCACCCCGAAAATTTACATATTACGCCATTAAAATGTGTGACGAGTAAGTACGGCCTTACTCTTCGTGATTTCAACAACACTGGCAGGGCAGACAATTATGTAAGGATTTCCGCCACACGCAGTTCAGATTTTGAGAAATTGGGTCAGAACGGGTCACGAAATAGTCGGGACCCCGGAAATGCATATATTACACCATTAAAATGTGTGAGGAGTAAGTATCACGGCCATACTCTTCGTGATTTCGACATCACAGACCGGGTAGGCAATTATGTATATGATATTCGCCACACGCAGTTAAGATTTTAAGAAATGGGTCAGGATGGGTCACGTAATAGAGTCGGGATCCCGAAAATGTACTTATTATGACATTAAAATTGGTGACGAGTAAGTATCACGACCTGAATCTTCGTGATTTCGACAAAAAAGACAGGGCAGGCAATTCTGTACAGGATTTCTGCCACACGCAGTTGAGATTTTCAGAAATTTGGTCAGGGCGGGTCACGAAATAGAGTCGGGACCCCGAAAAGTCACATATTACGCCATTTAATGTGGCGTCGAGTAAGAATCACGGCCGTACTCTTCGTGATTTTAACAACACAGGCGGGGTAGACAATTATGTAAAGAATTTCCGCCACAGGCAGGTGAGATTTTCAGAAATTGGGTCAGGATGGGTCACGAAATAGACACGGGACCCCGAAAATTCATATATTACGCAATTAAAATATGTAACGAGTAAGTATCACGGCCTCCGTCTTCGTGATTTCGACAACACAGGCAGGGCAGGCAATTCTGTACAGGATTTCCGCCAAACGCAGTTCTGATTTTAAGAAATGGGGTCATTTGGTCACGAAATAGAGATGGGACCCCGAAAATTCATATATTACGCCATTTAATGTTGTGACGAATAAGCATCACGGCCTTACTCTTCGTGATTTCGACAACACAGGCAGGGCAGACAATCCTGCACATGATTTCCGCCACAGGCAGTTGAGAATTTCTGAAATTGGGTCAGGACGGGTCACGAAATAGAGTCGGAACCCCGAAAAATTCACATATTACGGCATTAAAATTGGTGACGAGTAAGTATCACGGCCTTACTCTTCGTGATTTCGACAACACAACCAGGGCATGCAATTCTGTACAGGATTTCCGCCACACGCAGTTCAGATTTTAAGAAATGGGGTCAGGACGGGTCACGAAATAGTCGGGACCCCGGAAATTAATAAATTACGCCATTAAAATGTGTGACGAGTAAGTATCACTGCATTAATCTTCGTGATTTCGACAACACAGGCAGGGGAGACAACCCTGCACAGGATTTCCGCCACAGAAATTGGGTCAGGACGGATCACGAAATAGTCGGGACTCCGAAAAATAATATATTACGCCATTAAAAGGTGTGAGGAGTAAGTATCACGACCTATCTCTTCGTGATTTCGACATCACAGACAGGGCAGGCAATTCTGTACCGGATTTCCGCCACACGCAATTCAGATTTTAAGAAATGGGTCAGGACGGATCACGAAATAGTCGGGACCACACGGAAATTCATATATTACGCCATTAAAATGTGTGAGGAGACATGGCAGGCAATTATGTATATGATGTTCGCCACGCGCAGTTCAGATTTTAAGAAATGGGTCACGAAATAGAGTCGGGACCCCGAAAATTTACTTATTGCGCCATTAAAATTGGTGACGAGTAAGTATCACGGCCTGACTTCGTGATTTCGACAACAGAGACAGGGCAGGCAATTCGGTACAGGATTTCTGCCACACGCAGTTGAGATTTTCAGAAATTGGGTCAGGGCGGGTCACGAAATAGAGTCGGGACCCCGAAAATTCACATATTACGCCATTGAAATATGTGACGAGTAAGTATAACGGCCTTACTCTTCGTGATTTCGACAACACAGGCAGGGCAGAACATTTTGTATAGGATTTCCACCACAGGCAGTTCCGATTTTAAGAAATTGGTTCAGGACGGGTCACGAAATATAGTCGGGACCCCGAAAAATTCATATATTACGCCATAATAATGTGGTGACGAGTATGAATCACGGCCTTACTCTTCGTGATTTCGACAACACAGACAGGGCAGACAATCCTGCACAGAATTTCCGCCACATGCAGTTGAGATTTTCAAAAAATGGATGAGGACGGGTCACCAAATAGAGTCGGGACTCCGAAAATTCACTTATTGCGCCATTCAAACTGGTGACGAGTAAGTATCACGGCATTACTCTTCGTGATTTCGACATCACAGACATGGCAGGCAATTCTGTATAGGATTTCCGCCACATGCAGTTGAGATTTTCAGAAATTGGGTCAGGACGGGTCACGAAATAGAGTCGGAACCCCGAAAATTCACATATTACGCCATTAAAATTGGTGACGAGTAAGTATCACGGCCTTACTCTTCGTGATTTCGACAACACAACCAGGGCAGGCAATTCTGTACAGTATTTCCGCCACACGCAGTTCAGATTTTAAGAAATGGGCCAGGACGGGTCACGAAATAGTCGGGACCCCGGAAATTAATAAATTACGCCATTAAAATGTGTGACGAGTAAGTATCACTGCATTACTCTTCGTGATTTCGACAACACAGGCAGGTGAGTCAATCCTGCACAGGATTTCCGCCACACGCAGTTGAGATTCTCAGAAATTGGGTCAGGACGGGTCACGAAATAGAGTCGGGACCCCGAAAATTAACAAATTACGACATTTAATGTTGCGACGAGTAAGTATCACGGCCGTTCTCTTCGTGATTTTGACAACACAGGCGGGACAGACAATTCTGTAAAGGATTTCCGCCACACGCAGTTGAGATTTTTAGAAATTGGGTCAGGACGGGTCACGAAATAGAGACGGGACCCCGAAAATTCATATATTACGCCATTTAATGTGGCGACGAGTAAGTATCACGGCCTTACTTTTCGTGGTTTCGACAACACAGGCAGGGCAGGCAATTCTGTACAGGATTTCCGCCACACGCCGTTGAGATTTGTTTTAAATTGGGTCAGGACGGGTCACGAAATAGAGTCGGCACCCCGAAAATTTACATATTATGCCATTAAAATGTGTGACGAGTAAGTATTACGGCATTACTCTTCGATATTTCGATAACACAGGCAGGGCAGACAATCCTGCATAGGATCTCCGCCACACGCAGTTGAAATTTTCAAAAATTGGGTCAGGACGGGTCACGAAATAAAGTCGGGACCCCGAAAATTCACTTATTGCGCCATTAAAATTGGCGACGAGTAAGTATCACGGCATTACTCTTCGTGATTTCGACAACACAGCCAGGGCAGGCAATTCTGTGCAGGATTCCAGCCACACACAGTTGAGATTTCCAGAAATTGGGTTAGGACGGGTCACGAAATAGAGTCGGGATCCCGAAAATTAAGATATGACGACATTTAATGTGGCGACGAGCAAGTATCACGGTCGTACTCTTCGTGATGTTGACAACAAAGGCGGGGCAATTTACAATTCTGTAAAGGATTTCCACCACACGCAGTTCAGATTTTTAGAAATTGGGTCAGGACGGGCCACGAAATAGAGACGGGACCCCGAAAATCCATATATTAAGCCATGAAAATGTGTGAGGAGTAAGTATTACGGCCTTACTCTTCGTAGTTTCGACAACACAGACAGGGCAGGCAATTCTGTACAGGATTTCCGCCACACGCAATTCAGATTTTAAGAAATGGGGTCAGGACGGGTCACGAAATAGAGACGGGACCCCGAAAATTCATATATTACGCCATTTAATGTGGCGACGAGTAAGTATCACGGCCGGATTCTTCGTGATTTTGAAAACACAGGCAGGGCTGACAATTTTATACATGATTCCCGCCACACGCCGTTGAAATTTTGTTTAAATTGGGTCAGGACGGGTCACGAAATACAGTCCGCACCCCGAAAATTTACATATTATGCCATTAAAATGTGTGACGAGTAAGTATCACGACATTACTCTTCGCGATTTCGACAACACAGGCAGGGCAGACAATTATGTACAGGATTTCCGCATCAAGCAGTTCAGATTTTAAGAAATGGGGTCAGCACGGGTCACGAAATAGAGAAGGGACCCCGAAATTTCATATATTACGCAATTTAATGTGGTGACGAGTAAGTATCACGGCCTTACTCTTCGTGATTTCGACAACACAAGCAGGGCAGGCAATTCTGTACAGGATTTCCGCCACAGGCAGTTTAGATTTTAAGAAATGGGGTCAGGACGGGTCACAAAATAGAGAAGGGACCCTGAAATTTCATATATTACGCCATTTAATGTTGTGGCGAGTAAGTATCACGGCCGTACTCTTCGTGATTTCGACAACACAGGCAGGGCAGACAATCCTGCACAGGAATTCCGCCACAAGCAGTTGAGAATTTCAGAAATTGGGTCAGGACGGGTCACGAAATAGAGTCGGGCCTCATTCCATAGCAGATTTGGACCAATTTTTTAATATTTTGATTGATCACTCTCCACACATTAATCTCACACCCATCCATCGATTTCCTGGACCTCACCGTTTTTAAGGGGGGGGGGGGACAATTTAAAGCTAATCAAATTCTCGACAGCAAGGTATATTTCAAACCGAGTGATTCACATCAACTCCTGGACAAACATTCATTCCATCCACCTCATACATTCAAGGGGATGATCAAATCATAAGCCATCAGGTTCCACATTAACAGCAAGCTTGTAATACACTGTTCCTGGCCTTGCGCTCGTGGGGATACTCTAAGAGATTCCTCCGCAGCATAAAGTCCGAAACTATTTTCCAAATTGAAAACCCAACAATCACTAACAGTAATGAACATATAAGCATTCGATGCCCCGTATTGGGTTCGGGATCTTCTAAATTCTGCTCAAAAAAGGTCTGTAGTCTGAACAAAATGAACTACCTTAACACGGGCTCGTCTTTCTTCAGTCACCAGACCAAAAATGTTTATCGTATGTGCAACAATTTGGATTCGAACTCTGACTCCACAAATTTGTGATGACCCCTATAACCAGTATTTCGAATTGATTGTGGTACTTGTATTACACAACGGTGAATGTATTCCAACTTCAACCCATGAATGTGTCAATTAAGAGCGTATCCGCACTGTAGAATAGGCCGAAATGACTATAACCATCATATTTTGGCCTATCGCGATATTCACAAGATCGGATGACCCATATCAACAGTTAGTCCAGTGTATTTGTGATTTTACCCAGATCAATTTTATTTTTCACCAATGAATACAGTAACTAAATATAAACAACATACCGAAATCGGCAAAAATCCGAAAACGGGAAATATGTGTATTTTGTAAAATAAAATCACGAAAAAGTCGAAGTAATTTAATTGTTGATGGGCTTTCCTTACGCGTAGATAGTCCATGTGAGATAACTCAAAACACAATTGGTCGGTCAAAAAGTAAATAAAACGTGAACGAAGTTGAAGATTGTTTTCAAAATAAATATAAATCCATCTTGTTTAATATATAGTAAGAGCGTAATGGTGAGTTTATACACACATTGGGTGACTCAAACGAGCAAATAAGCACTATATACTTTGCGAGTATCCCAATATGAGCTGGCGAGTATTGCGACGAACGTTGGTCTGTCGACCAAAAGTTCACAACATTATGCTGGATTGTCGCGATGTGAACATTCCATTGCGGTGAAAATAGCTGTGACAAACAACCACCAATAACATTTAATTGTCAACATTGATTCCAATAAATCCATTAATAGCCACTTGTGGTGAAAATGGACACTATTTATCGTCACAGATGCAAACCAATTTTCCCTATGTCTACACAGAATGCTGATGAAATAAAAAACTACGGAAAGCCGATTCGTTATGCACTCACTGTATACCGATCATTTAATGGCAGTAGTGTAATTATTAGGTAGCTACTTAATTATTCTCACTCCATCCCCTTTCTCTCCCCCTCTCTCTACCCCCTGTTGTTATCTCTCACATCTCTCTCCCTCTCCTCTTTCTATCTCCATCAAGATATCTTTCTCCCATCTCTCTGCCCTCTCCTCTTTCACTCTCTCTTCCATCTCTCTCCCTATCTCTTTCCCTCTCTCTCTCCTTCACTCTCCCTCCCTCTCTCCTCTCTATCTCTCTCGCTCTCTCTCCATCCCGCCTCTCTCTCCTTTATAAGACGCTACACTTCCTCATTATAATTTCAGAAAATACTGTGAGCCACCCTCATTATTCTTTGGGGCATGACTGATAAGGATTTGCATCCAGTTGCAATTATTTGGGGCACTTGGAAAACAATATGAATCTTATCTAAGGAAAAATACTGAGTATGCATTCTCAAATATATACTTGTTTCAATTTTCACAATTAAAATTCCATTGTATTATTATGTTATCTGTTTTAATTAAAATCATTTTCTGTTTATTTGTTGTTTGTTTCCAATTCCATTTTCCGTTACGGTACTTATGTGTTACTCTTTCTTGCATTTTGTCGTGCTGTTTCACAGAAGCCAAAGAATGAAGTTATTAATTTTTATTTTGAAACAGAAAACATTGATCATCGTATAACTGATCCGAGGTAAGTACTATCGATTCTTATACAGGTACACCAATAATGATACTAAAACTGAGTGTTTGCATTAATTGAATATATATGCAGTCTGAATTGAAACTTTTATCATTGTGTCACATGATTATTAGTTAAATCATAGCCTAGAATATGTGACAAAGTTTTTCATAAAGTAACCACATAGCCGATTTTTAAATTTAGTGGCGACATTAATATGCCAAAGAAGACTATTATTCGTAAATGTAGTTCACGTATTCAAATTTAGAGTATAGGCCATACTCATCAGTTTCATGCAGTGACAAAATTCCCCAATGTATATAGGCAAAATAAACACATTTTGTTTTAATTCACTAGGCTGATTAAATATCTAACAGTGGGCATGTACATGTATATAATCTATGTAACATACAATACATTTAATATGTTACGCTTATATCAAATTGACAGTTATTTTTGTATTCCATCTATTTCCAGAAATACGATTTACTGTGCAACCATGGCCTCGTGTGTACTATGTAACATGCTGTTATATGATGGCAGAGAACTCACAAAACTGACGGAAAAGGGGTGCGATACAATTATGAGGATCAGTGCGGAGATTGGTGATGATAGATCGGTTATTATAGGACAGTTGATCCATACATGCTGCCGGAAGAACTACACTTCACCAAACAATAAACGACGACATTCACTACCACCAAGTCCCAAAAAACCATGCATGAATCTGAGGTCTGGTAACCAGAGGTTTGAGTTTAGTAAATGTTTTTTGTGGCAAATATACTACCAGCACTGATGCTGATGAAGACCCATTGATATATCCTGTCCGAGCCCTTGAATTTCAGACGAAGATATCTGAAGCATGTCGCACACGCAATGATCAATGGGCGCATACCGTGCAAGGAAGAATAGATACGGCTATAGATCTCCCAGCAGCTGATGCAATTTATCATCAAATTTGTAGTGTGAATTTTAGAACCGGAAAGCAGCTCTCACGATGCATTGATCCCTCTGAAGCTGAACCATTTAACGCAAAGAAATTGAAAATGGGCAGGCCATCTGACACTCATAAATCGTCAGCATTTGAGCGAGTTATTCAGTACCTTTCTGACAATGACGACGAACAGATAACTATAAATGACTTGGTATCGAAGATGGGCGAATTCCTGTCTGGATCTGATTAGGAAGCTTTCTGTGCTAAATATATGAAGCAAAAACTGATGGAACATTTTGGTCAAGAGATTGTCATTACCGAGACAAATGGAAAGCCAAACGTAGTCACTTTCCGAAATACAGCGGAGGAAATATTGCTCGACTTGTATACAGAGCCTAAGGATATTAGTATAGAGGTACAGAAGCAAAGACTCGTGAAATCGGTTGCCAAGCTGATAAAAAATGATATGAAACAAACTGAGAATATCAAAGATATCTATCCCTCAATTTCCGACATGTCGTCTCTAGATTCAGCAATAGATTATCTACCATCCAGTCTGGGAAGTCTCTTGGAAATTCTCTTCACCGTCAAAGATACATCTCTCAATGTTGCGTTGTTAGGACAAGCGGTAATGCAGGCAGTCCGCCCAAGAACTCTACTTGCACCATTACAGTTGGGACTTGGGGTTGAGATGCATTATAACTTTGTGTCAAAGTTTCTTGTAGAATCCCTAAACAGGCACGGTTTCTGCACTTCATACCTAGAGGTCAAATTATTTGAAGACAATGCAGCAGTTACCAATAAAGATCACTTACCCGGTGTCACCAAAGGCTCATTTATCCAGTGCATAGCAGACAATGTGGACCATAACGTATGTACATTAGATCGAAAGGGTACATTTCATGGAATGGGTATAGCTGCTGCTGTGACTCCGAAAACAGTCTAAACTAAAACGGTTGCCCGTGCAAAGATATGTAATGAGGATGTGTCTGCAGTAGGGAGGATACCTGTGAAGTATTTGAAGTGTGATAAGTCGGAACTATCATTCAAATTCCCAACGCTATCCGCCACAGGTACAACAGACACATCCAGTTCACCAAATACACTGTGGTTGTCATCGTGGTTATTAAATTACAAACGACCTCTCTGGAGTGGGATGATGCAAATGGCACAGAAGGGAGATCACCCTGGAACATCGTCAGCTTATGTCTTGCCAATGATTGACATGAGCCCAAGTGATGAAACGTGCATTTTCTCAACAATGGAATTTGTTGCCAGTCAAGCAAAGATGGTCAAAGTCACACCAATTCTCACATTTGACCAATCATTATGGTGGAAGGCATTTATGATTCAACAGAAGATGAACAGTGGTCATGATGCAAACAGCATTGTCCTCAGATTCGGTGGTCTTCACATAGATATGAGCTTCCTTGGGTCTATTTGTCATCTGATGTCAGGGTCAGGACTAAACGAGATCTTTGAAGTTATCTATGCCGAAAACACAGTTACACCTATTGAATGGAAAGGCAACAGCGTGATCGATAAGAGCACACACTGTTTTATATCGACTTCTGAATGGAATGCTATATTCACAGGTATTTGGTATACCACTTCCTCGGCTGAAAGACGACACCACAGCAGAAGACACGCCGAGCAATGCATATGAGAACCATCATAGTGATAATTCAGAGCAAGGTATTGGTGAACTGTCCACTGTTCCATCCATGCACAGAACTGCGGTTGAAAAAGTCGGCTCTTTATATAGTGATGTAATGGATGGTACCCTGAGCATAGAAAATCTAGAAAAACATGAATCTATTTCCACCTTGAAAGATGTAATTGCCAAAGAGTAAAGCAATCTTCGATCAAATAAAACATCTAAGCTTTTGATACAGTACATGCAAATGGTTGAAATCTTGTTCAAGTTCACCAAAGCCGAACGAACTGTTGATTGGCTTCTTCATCTACAGTCATTGTCCGATATGCTTCCATTCATGGCAGCTGCTGGACATAATCACTACACAAAATCAGCACTACTATACATCAACTCAATGAAAAATCTCGAAAAAGAAAACAAAAACCTCTTCAAGAAATTCATGGCTGGTTATCATGTTGTTAGAAGAAGTGACATATTTTGGGGAGGGCTCTCGACGGACCTTAGTACAAAGCAGGTGCTTATGCGTAGCATAAAGTCAACCGGTGGCATAACGAGAGGACGCGGAATAACTGAGAGGCAGAGAAATATTTGGCGTCTCTCAATGCCAGCATGTGCCGAAATTAACAATATGCAAATATTAACTGGAATTTGTCATGAATCAGGCCAGCAACACAAAGAGGGTACAGTTGCAAGAACCACACGTAATGAGAATGACTCTCTTATTATGTTACGTTACTTAGAAGAAAGGAATCCATTCCAACGCAGTGGTGCCTACAGAGTGTAGCAACTGGTGAAACTTCAAATGCATCAGTAAATGTGGATGATGCACAATCTATTGGTAATGCTATCGTAGGTGGTATGTCGGGCAACGATGTAGTCACTTATGTCTTTAAAAGATCGTCTATTACCATGAACACTTCAACCATCAATTTCGATAATGAAATTGTGGAAATGGACCCACAGCTTTGTTCCAACGTCTAGTCATTGTTGCTAAAGGATTATTCCCAGATGATACAATTTCATCAGTTTTTCAATATGAATTGTGTACACACCCTCCCGCCTTATTCGACACCAGCGGTGGTTTCAGGGTAGCCAATAAGCCTGTTTTAGCGGAGAGAATATTGGATATCGAGCAGTCAGAGATGACATCTCTACCAGCCGAAATCACCCGGTATGTCATCGATGGAGGTGCCTTGTTGCAAAGAATACCATGGCGGAAAGGGCAAACATACGAAGAGATCTGTCACATGTACGGATATTATATTTCAAGGAAATATACAGCTGCCACAATTGTTTTTGATGCATACCAAGAAGGCTCAACAACTAAGAATGGGGCACACAGCAGGCGATCCACTGGCAAATATTGCAATACTATTCATTTTACAGCCAGTATGCAGCTGAACATAAAGGAGGATCATTTTCTATCAAATGCAACCAATAAACAGAACTTCACATATCTACTAAGCGATCATTTGAAACAAAGAGGGTGCAATGTACACCATGCGACTGGAGATGCTGATTTACTGATAGTACATAAAGCACTTATGGAAACAAAATCTATGAATACAGTTCTAATTGGCGCAGATACTGATTTACTGATTCTATTAATTTATCACACATACACGTCATTAAAGTATGACATCTTCTTAAGAGCTGATAGCAACAGTCAGTATAAGGAAGAGAAAATTTGGCACATAAAGAAAGTGAAGGAAGCACTTGGACCAAATATAGCAGAGGATATTCTTGTTCTACATGCACTGTTTGGCTGCGATACAAGATCTAGGATGCATGGGATTGGGAAAGGTGTTGCAATTACTATGTACAAGAAGAATTTGTTATTTCAACAATGCATAAAACAGCTGAATGTGTCTGCTAATACAACACAAAATGAGATAATAGAGGCAGGCGAGAAGGCAATGGTGTGTGTATACGGAAGCAAAGGAGACAGCTGCTTAGATACCCTTCGTTGGAATCGATTTGTGACAAAAGTTTCAACAAGCACTTCCGCCGTGGATCCAAACAGCATTCCACCAACTTCAGCTGCTGCCAAATACCACAGACTGCGAGTATACCATCAAGTGCAAGTGTGGAAAGGAAGCGACCTTGATCCCACTGATTGGGGATGGGAAAACATTAACAATAGGATGACTCCGATAAAGAGTGACAAACCACCAGCCCCTGAACAACTACTTAAGATTATTCGATGCAAGTGCAAAACAGACTGTAAGAGTGTGCGGTGTAGTTGTCGGAAGCATGGACTGCCTTGTTCCGTCGCTTGTGGAGAATGTGCTGGGATAAATTGTTCAAACTCACAAACACTTAACTCGAGTGCAATGAACTTATGATAAGCATTTCATAATTAATTATGTTCGGCGAACGCTAATTTTTCTCAAATTTCTGAAATAGAAAATCATACTTATTTCATTAATGCAGTACATTTTATCATGCAATGCACATATGGCATCATACAAATATCTAATTTACCAGGATATAATATAACAGTGTTAATTTCACAGTAGCCACTGCAGAATTCAAAATTGCAACAAAAAATTTTGATTTCATGTAAACATTTCACACATTTTTGCGTTATTTTTCTAACTGTCCCCCCAAAAATACTTTTTTTCTGACAACTACATCTGATATAGCCATATTGACTTTATTCTGCTTGGAACAGCTACTTTTATTATTAATGATCTTTACCTGGATTTTTCCCCGTCTGGTTATCATTTATTACAAATTTACAATTTTCACCACTTTTTGCCATTTTTAACGAAATTTAGCCTTAAAACGTGATATATTGCTTTATAAGATTTTAGCTGATTCACTCCAAACTGACTATTCATTGTATCCTCTTTCTGGTAATGTAAAAGTATTTTCCAGTGTAACTTGTTCCATCTATGGCATCACCAAATGTCTTTAAATTCCAATTTCACACATTTGTGCTTTAGTTTGATACATTTCCCACTAAAATTGGATCTCTTTGTTTGAAACTTACTCCTGACACAACCACATTGGCTTTATACTGCTTGGGGCAGCTACTTGTATCAATAATAAACTGTGTTTAACTTTATTTTCTTGTCTAGTGATCATTTATTGCAAGATTCCAATATTCGCCACTTTTTTGCTTATTTTACCACTTTTAACCCCAAAATGGGGTATTTCCCCTTGTCCGATTTTTGCCGACTTTTTACCAGTGATTGCTCATGGTATCCTCTCTCAGAAAATGCAATAAAAAATTCTGTTACAATTTGTTCCGGGTTTGGCATTTTTTCTCATAAATGCACTGGACTAAGTATTTAGAACTGCGTTTGGTCTTTTTATTACACAAGGGTAAATGTTGTCCAGCTTCTACCCATGCTTGTGTCAATTAAGGGCGTATCTGCTTCATTGCATGGGGTATTGATAATACTGTCTACCAGATCCGTGTCCGTGTGAACCCTAATTTCTAGTTGTGAATCTCGGATTTATCATATTCCCGGATATACGATTGACCTAATTTATACACCAAATTGCTACTTGGGTCTCCTCTTTCGGTGAGCCCTTGTGTCCGGAGTGCAATTGATAATAATCACCCAACAAAGTAAGTCCCAAGTGAATCTTATTTGATGGGAATAGATATCAAAGAACTTAATTTTATAACATTGAACAAGCCACATATATACCCTTAATATGTGTGATTTAGCCGTGGTTCGTTAATTACGCTAACGTATTGTCATATTATTATTAGGTTAACGTACTATCATTATTAGGTTAAAGTACTATCATTATTAGGTTAAAGTACTATCATTATTAGGTTAAAGTACTATCATTATTAGGTTAAAGTACTATCATTATTAGGTTAAAGTACTATCATTATTAGGTTAAAGTACTACCAAAGAAATCATATTGACTTGACTTGACATGATGTTTTATGTTGCATTTATAGTTTGGTCGATAAAAGGTTTGGACTAAGTTGGTTTGTATTCCATTTTGAAGAGGAATATATCCTCTACAACATATCCAAAATCCGCTAAAATCCGCTTTGAGCAAATGTTTTTACAGAGATTTATAAAAATGCTAATTTTTCGACGTTGTGAAGTACGTTTTTCTACAATATCCCTCATCGGCGACACCAGAACGCATTAATCCTCCATCCGATATATACCAGTTTGTGTAAAAGAGTATAGGGGGCGAATAGAGTGACAAGGACAGAAAATAATGAAATGGCTGTCAAAATGGCCGCAACTACAATCCATGCTACGACGAAAGCAACATATTGGATAACCTCCTATAAGCGAAAATACACATTTGTAATTTACAAGAATGTTGTTATATATCTTTAAAGGTACACATATAATTAAAACAGATCTATCTGAATGATTTATCGACCACTGCTACGCACGTTAACCCAATGATTTACGTTCGGGATTTCTTATTAGAATACATCCAACAGTCGGACCAAAAACAGTTATTTCGGACATGCAACACACGCAGTAATATTTCGTCACACAATGCGTGGTAGTTTCGTTTTGGACTGATGATTAATTATTAAATGTAACGCAGAAACTGAAGTGCCCACCCTATCTGTGTAACTACTAGTTATATTTCCGGAATTTCCAACACTCTCCGTGACAATAAACCATACACGTATGTCGTAATGCTGAGTATACTGTAAAGAAACACTTTTCTCCCACCCCCTACACACTTTAGCACAGACAGCCAGTGTTAGATAGCTGGGTGAGATTTCCCTGTCTCACATAACACGTGACCATCTATCTCACACCACCCACGTGACTGCTTTGCCTATATAATTAAGAGCCGGAACTAATTTAACAATCCGTCATCATGTTTTGTGTGAACTAAAACAGATCAAAACAATGGCGACCAACCAGTTACGCTTCACGTTTCAAGTAAATAAATACGAACGAATTCGTGGACGCTAATACAAATGGAGATAAGCCTCACCTGTTAATCACGAAAAACCTTCAGCATAACCTCACTTGCAGACACAGAGTTGCATATATAACATGAAATATAAACGACTAATTTGCGAACATATTCCATAAAACGGAAGACCCCAAGCGAAACTGGCACCACTGGCACATTTCGTAACAGGTAAACAATAGCCGCTTCACAAATGACGAACGAAATAATTCCACATTCGAACAGTTGTCATCGTCGAACGCGTCCAACTAACATTTGTCTGTCATATATTCACATGTTTCCTTTTCTAATGGTCATTTCCGATGACAAACACGATTAGTCCAGTTGTATATACTTCATATCAATACGCGCGTTTCTCGGAATTTATGCAGGTGCAACGATGTGACGTATTCGTGTCGTTTTCACAAGACCGTGTCGATTTCACTCTAACGTATTAACCCTGCGCGCAGGGGTAACGCGCTTTGTTTTTACAGTATATACCTTTGGTATATACCGAAATCATCCATGTTAATCACGAATATCGCATCAGATTTCTTCCAAGATATACCGTTACGAAGCTACTGGAATGTGCCAAAGATTGGTATAAAACAAAAAATTGGAATGAGGCTCTTGGGTTGGGAGAAAAATGATCCATCATGAACTGGGGTGTGGGATGGGAAAATCTCACCCTCGGGGCCAGATATTTGGTCTGGACACTCGGCAAGCCTCGTGTCCGGCCCAAATATCTGGCCCCTCGGGTGAGATTTTTCCATCCCACACCCCATGTCATGATGGATAATATTAATCTCTTCAACAGAATAGTACCCTATCTCACTAGATCGAAGAGACTGTACATGGTACATTTTATTTAGTACTAATTTCCACGGTGCTCTCAAACCGGTTTCTTAGTGGACAATTATGTTCAAATTACTTCAATCGGCACTTTACAACAGGAATATTTACCACGCAATGCACACTATTAGTTGTCAGTATCTTGTTGTTTGAAATTATGTTACCATTGCCACCCACATATTTGCGCTAAATATCAGGTCATCAGCATTTACAGTTATTAGTTCTGCGTTTACCAGTCACTCAATGTTGCTATTTATGGTTTTGTATGCAGCAGATATATGTAACACTAGGGAGAATGGGTAAACGCGGCGATGCGGTTGCAGAAAAGGTCGTACGTTTCGCGTATATGTGGCCTTAGTGCATTTATGTGCACATAATTTCCAGGTATAAAGACCGGTCTCTACCACAGAGTATGTAGGCAAATTTGGTTATGTTGAGAATTTACTGAAGATAGTCTATTGTAATCCTTTGTATTTTGATAAATTGCATTCATGGTATACCACCATGTATTTGTGTGATAAAAGTGAAATATTCGTGTTTAATCACTTGGCTGGAGGCAACTATGACTACTATTTTAAGACACGGACAATAGGATCTACACGTTTTACCTAGTACCATATGAATAGCTCTCATACTGTTCTATAGTAGTGAATTTTGACAGATTGTGTGTTGGAGATTGAAAAATAAATGATTATCGGTCACATTCGTGAGAATGTTTTCATTACATATATTTCTGCTTCTAAAAAGGTCACACAATTAATACATCCCTATTAGATCACATTTAACTGTTTTAATACACATATATTACACGATTTAAGATAAACAGTACAGATAAAACTGTGTTATTCTTCTATTTCTTGGCGCCCAAAAAGTCCACATTTAATCGTTGTATGAGACCTGGCTTTTGGTTGCTCTCTCGCGAGATACATTAGAGAGAAATCTTACTTACTAGTACTAATAGCTCCCCTTATATTCTGAAATCATTCTTCCTCGTATAATTCGAGGGCATGTTCGTTCTTGTATGACCAGCTATTCAATTTTCCGCAAATTGTAAATTTCATTCGATTTTGTCCATTTTGACGGCCATATTGGACAGACATTCTACCGACATGGTTTACGACTAAGCATTGTTTGTGTAAATTTAATTTTATTACTAATTTGGTATTTGTTGGCGCACCTACCACCGAAATTCCGGATTTTTCTATACCAACTGCCATCATGGACGCCATCTTGTATTACAGAAAATGCTCAAAGCGGATTTTAGCGGATTTTGGATATGTTATAGGGGATATATTCCTCTTCAAAATGGTATAGAAACCAACTTAGTCCAAACTTTTTCTAGGTTGACCCTAAAATTTTAGTTTATCGACCAGACTATTATGTTTGTTTTATCTAGGAGTTGTGGCATTTGAGGAGAGTGGTGGGTTTTGGATGATACATAGTACTCCTAACTTTCCTGCAAAGACTGGATACGAATGGCCATCAACGGGAACCACATATGGCCAGTCATTCCTCTGTATCTCTCTAAGCTTCGACCAAATGAATACAGTGGGTAAGAAACATATAACAAAGGACATGACTTTTAAGGCCATCATTTCTGACAGAAGATACATTCGAAAAAAATCTTTTTGTTTTATAATTCTCATAGCCATATATCCTTGGCTTACTAGACTTTGTTCTAAGCACATTACCATTTGTAATGCGATAAATAATATTGTTTCGTGATCGCGTTGCTGTGAAGCAACAATGTAGTTGATCTATTGTTTGTTGAATAAGGTTGATGTCCGTTCGTCACGACGTAAGCATTGTTAACAAATGCAATCCGATTTTGAACATATTTTGATCATGGCTTCTACTCATAACTCTGTTTTAAGCTAGGCATGCCCATTTATGTTTATGTTATAGTATGGATCCTGTATGACTAAAACATGACGACAAACATTGGAGAAGGTCAAAACATTACATTCTAAGCTTCATATGTCGACTAAAATACTTACTACACATGTAACGATGTTTGTTGAGAAATCACTATAACAATTTTGTTTACATAATACAAGTCTGTACACGCAACATATTTTTATTGCGAGATATCAATGATGAATATAAAAAAAGTTGATCTATTTGATACATTTCTCCATTTTCTTCTTAAAGGTGATGTCTTTCAGTCTTATATTTCTTTCATATTTAAAACAGTTTTTGATGTTGTCATTCTAAAATATTGAGTTTTAGAATCATAACAACATATGTAACTGATAAGTAGAATCTAGATCATTTTATGAACCTTTACTCTGGCTACGCCTTGTTGATGTTCTGAGCTGTTCTGACGGGGAACTTTATAACTTTGAACAAAGATCGCAGGGGACATTTCGCTGTATAATTATATATCTCACTATACTTCACTTTTTATATGCGGAACCATCTATATATATGAAAGAGAACCCTGATATTCTCTTTATGTCTCCAATTCTGACAGCCACATTATTTATATTATATAGTAATCACAGATGCCATATAAAGGCATTCAATATACAAACATATATGGCGTGAGTTGCGTGTATGCGTGTGGCTGTGTATGTGGATCCCCGCGTCCCATTCTGGTGGATCGCTCCAGTGGCCAGAAGAATGACAATGCAAGTCGTTTGTCATTCTTCTGGTTATCGGGAGATGACAGGGGGTCGTGTCTGATTGTCCTGCGCGTCAAGATGCACGTGTATACGCGAATACACCAACGAAGGCGGTTGCGTTTGCGCCCTTATGTGTGCGTACCCGTACGCTGGCAATTGCGTTTGAAGCATTGCAACGCATGTAGTCATGCTGGACTGTTTTGGGTTGGTTTGGATGGTACCTGCAGGTAAGAGAATTGTATATATACGCAAATACTTTGATTTGTTGATACATGTATGATCGTTTGTATTATGTTCTTTATATACTATTGTGTTCATATATACAATCTTCATTAATGGAGGTTAATTAAAGATATATATATATATATTTCTTTGTCAATACCCGTTCCTTAGTAATCCCTTTCACAGTAGGCGGTGGTACCAGATTACATGATTATGCGACTTTTGTTAACCGATTTCGTCATACAAATTATATTGATCGCCTGGGAGAAATTCCATGATTATAAGCGACGCAAAGCACAAGCGGCTCATACAAGTCGTGTAAATTATTGTGAGCTGGGACCTTCAACTATACTGAGAAATACAATATTAGGGATTATGTATTAACCAAGAAATATATTACCTGCGTCGTTTTTCAATGCTATGAAGTTCAGAACATCAGAAGTTCCCAGGTCTTGAACAGATGGGGTATGATCTCATCAGGTGTAGGCAGGATCAATATTCATGGCATGATCTAGAAAAATTCAACCATTTGACCCGTGACTTTGAATATACATGTTTACAGGTAAACAACTTCTTTACAACCACCCAAACGTATATCACAAGAAATTCCCACACGAGTGGGCGCTTCTTAGTCCCAACATGGCGAGTGCTCTTAGAGGAGTGCATATCAAGGGGAAACCGTGGTCTTCAATAGAGAAATTAAAATCTTTTAATGGAAGACAATTTAGAAGCTTCGCTAAAAATAGGGAATACGATGAAGGTGAATACTATTTCTGCTACTATTATGGTACCAGGGACGTGGCTTGGGGGTCTCAATTGGGGTGTTCAGTTGGAATTTCCTTACTGCACCCGCGCTCCACAAGTTTGCGTAATTCTATTTGCACCCCGCTTTAGACAATTTTGAAATTTCAACATGAATGTTTTTTAATCCTAGCGTCCATACTGGCGTCAAGCTTTCCATGTGTTGTAAATTTGGAAAATGTCCAACTAATGGCCATTTCAGTCCAAAATGTTTACCAAAGGTGGGGAATTATGTAAATTACAAATCCCCCCCCCCCCCCCGAGAACAGTTTCAATATATTGTTTGTGTGAATTTCCAACCAGATGTGGTGTCAGTATGAAATTTCTAACTGCTGAACATTTTGACTAAATTGTTGTTGGTGGGGAGTGAGATAACCAAACCCCATGTCGCCACATCCATGTAGTGCACCTATGTTTTTGTATATGGATTTATAAAATTGAACAGCTGTGATCTTCTTGTTCCATAAATTCCATTTCTAATTAGAGTTACGATGTCTTTCTGGTCTGAATAATTGGTTGGCTTGATAATACCTACATAGTTGCAAATATATCTGAGGTTGACTTGATTTGGCATTCAAAACATAAGGGAGTTATCTTGCGGGTCTGCTTGGAACTTACTGCATTATCATGTTGGTTTATTGAAAAATAAATTTGTTTCAAACTTTTATAATTTACCTAGCATACCGCCAGTTAAATGTTATCAATACTGCTTCATTCATAACTTTGCCCCGGAAGTTTACATGGAAATTTCCATTGGTAATGTCACCCCTTAATCGCTGTAGACGTCATTCGCTGTACATATCATGGGATGCGCCACCAGTACCATAGAGTAACGTCCAAAATAATGCGATCAGAATGAGTATACATGTATAAAGCTTATTTCTGAAAACGATCTTTAATATTTACCATTAATTGGCAAAGAAGCCAATGGCACTCTTTAACAAAGGTAATCTTTCGAATATTCTGGCGTTGAAAACGTCGAAACCTGGTAAACCTGCATCACCCGGAAGTCGACAGGTGTCCAACAGAAGCTTCCATAAGTTGTTTTACTGTTTCTTTCTCATTATTGTCTGATGGAGAAAACGTAAGGATAGAAGTTTATGACTATGATAATAAATATGAAATCAACCAACTGATTAGTGAGGATACAAATTGATCTCATATTAACCTGGCAGTTGATATTGTATCTAATGTACTGTTGAAATCGGCGGAAAAAAACTTTCAGTTTAAGCAAATATGAATCTCTCAAAGAGCATCCTGCAAACATAAAACCAAGCCTGCATTGGTTCACACCAAATTGCTGGACTGCACAAAAAAGATATCGATAGACACTTAGGGTGCATTTACATTGCTATAGAAATGTACATAGATCTACACGCAGACTAGTGTAAACGGGTTGATATAGAAACGCACACAGAAAGAAAACGGTATTTGTTCGTGTGAGCAAAACTCGTGTCCTCTATACGTCACGGTCAACGCCGAAGCATTGCGACGGGCAAATCAGTTTTGATTAATTGTTACTCGGGCTTGGCGGATGTGTTTTAGTTTTCGTTGTCATTTCAACCCGTGTATTTCGAATATTGAACACGGATATGGACGTGGCAACTTGTTCAACGGTTGGACATTTCATACCTGACACAACATTAGTTGTAATTTCCAAACCAGCAATAGATTGAAAATGATCTTGTAGTTTGATTTTCAACCATTTTATTTGGGGGGGGGGGGTATTGTTTTCGGACCAATATTTGCATAATTTACTACTTTTTATCAAATTTTTTAGCTGGAATGGCCATCAGCTGGAAATTTTCCAACCTTATCATAGGGGCGGGTGTAATGTTGGAAATGTCCAACACTTGGAAAGATTGTGACCTGGTCCCTCCCCGTGGCCAGTCATTATCATCATATTTATTGTCTAACAGCTATATATAAAAACTGCATGTAATTTAAGAAAACAATATTGTCCTACACTGGTCAACATTGTCATTGGAATTGTCATCAGTTGAAAATTTTACTACATTTGGTCAAATAAAGGGTGTTGTAAGGTAACTGCATGATTTTCATTCTTTCTTCGAACCATCATCAAGAGGTATAAGGATACACTTTAAATACCTGCGGCACATACCAAATCGCTGTTATCTGTTGATAGTTGATACATTTTTATGTCTGGCCTAAACTGACACGACTCACAGTGAATTGTCAATTACCAGAGTACTGATGAGCGCGCGTTCACTATTAGTGATCATGTTGTGATCACAGTAATGCACGACACGTGACTTCATACAGATCTGTATACATTTCTATAGCAATGTAAATGCACCCTTAGACAATTTAAAATCACAAGAGGGCACACCATAAAGCCAGCGCTATATCATAACTCAAAGAAATAAAAAAGCGAATGAATATGACAATGTGGCAACTCATAGATAAGGTCTCGAGGTAAATAGCAACGATGAACTATAAAGATCCCAAACATTTTTGGTCAAAACTTAATAACCATATTAGAACAAAATAGAATTGAAAACCATGGAACATTTATTTATAAATATAAATAAGAATATACAAAATGAAGTCCCTGAAGATGACCATATGTCAGATCCCCTATGTGCAGACTCTAACGTTACCTTGAACAAGCCTATTCAAACTACACGAGGTTAAAAAGGCCCTGACCGCATCGAACAAATAATAAGGCATCTGGAGAAGACACACTAATTAATGAATATTTTAAAATCATCTAGTCAATTTTAAAAATGTTTGAGATTCTGCCTTACACGATATGTCATATATTCATGGAAATTAAGTATGAGTCACTCAAGTTGGGGAAAATACAGTATTTTGAAACATAACCTATTTTTTTTATGAGTACCTAGATGTCTTAGACAGAACGAGAATACAGTAATATTAATTATGTTCACAACTCTCCCACTCCCCCACCCACACCAACATACCAATTGAAACTGGCAAATAGAATGTTACACCTATAATGATAGAATATGACCTTTGTTCTATGGTCACAGACGAATGATTGGTGATGAATTTCGTTACTTGATTGAATGCAAATTGTTCTCAGGAGAAAGAGAACAGCTATTACCTGAAAATTATGGTTTAGCTAATACCATTATAATGGAAGAAATCTTAAATTAAAAAACACACACTTTTATTGCAAAAGATTTGTGCTCTTATTAAAGCAGTCGATAGAAGTTAGTGGAATCTAATACCGGTATGTGATTCGAAACTTATATTATAGTACTCAATATATCTTATTAAACATCTTAAGAGATACATTGAATTGAATTGAGGTAAATTGTACATGCATTTCACGCCATGATAATGTAACTATACTACATTAGTACTTGTTCATACACATACACATGTAGTATTAATTTTGAACAGGTACATGCACCAGTGAGTCGGGGTGTGACACACTTCACGCGCACAGTGTTATATCTGCTGACTCGGTGGTGCTCTGTTCATAATTAACAAATACATGATACCGTTTTCATATCAGTACCGCATATAAATTGTATATATTGATGTGCAAGATAACGTGAACTTGACAATCATCATGAATTATTCAACGTTTGTTATTTCTTTATTTCACACTGATCATGATGAAAATATGTTGTGCATGATGCATATCATTATGATTTAAATCGAGCTCGAGATTTCAAAGATTATATTCAGTATACATAAAACACTGGGTATGATGTGATGATTTGTGAAGTCTCGGGCGAACATGTACCAGATTACCACTGAGATGGAGATTGCATGTCTCTGATTATGCACAGGGCTGCATCCCCCACATCGGTGGAGCTCAGGATCTGAATCTGATCACATCAGTGTGGTCAACATACATCCTTTATTCCATACATGTATTGTAACTAATGTAACAGGTACAGTTCTCCTGTTGATTAATGCCAACATGAATGTTCCAAAGAACTTTTCAGCTTTACCCAGACGCATCCCAACCAAGATATATGGCCATGCCACATATGGCTAATGAGTGGTGTACAAATTCGGATGGAAAACTGGCCACACCCAACCTGATGCTAACAGCAACTGATACGTTTGCCTCTATAGTACTTAGATAATGGTCTAATACCTCATTATTTGGATATATGTTACAGTATGTTATAGTATCAAAATAAGCGAATTGGTTTATTCAACCATATGTTTGTGTAACGTTAGCCAGAGAGTGACGAAATCTGGCGACAATTATAATCAAACGTGGGTGTATTGTCATATGTTTGACCATTGTTATGTAAACAAAAGCATAAAAAGTTACTTTCCTAGTGTTTGTTTATATTATGATGGTAAACATAAAGAGCGTTCTTTGTTGCTGAATTCCTGATACGGAACTAATAAAGAGCGTTTATATCATTTGTGTGTAATTAGCCAGTAATACTGTGCTGTCCTCTGTAACACAACCAGGCTCTTGCTTAGGTAAAATATAGTAGGTCTTTACGATAGCATGCTGTTTACGCGATGGTTGTGGAATATATGAACGAAACTGTATGCGTTTTAATGTTTTTCTGTTTACGGTGATTGGAACAAATGTGAATATTTTCGACAACTAAGGCCTCCCGTGCCTTTAAGAACTCCGTACGTGACAGGCCAATATCACCTTTACCCAGTGCATATTTCTATTACCAACTATGTGATATGCCAAGCTAGTTAAATTCAGCCCATGTGTTGCCGGGGAGACTTGTACATATTGTATACTAGCAGAGTTACCCGGCGTTGCTCACGTTAAATTGAGGTGATACCATCTGATGTGTAGTGTGGACATGTATTTGGTGGAAATAGAGACTAGTCTTGATCAATATGTTTTAAAGAAATGCCCTGTTGGTAATCTGTCCATGGTGTTGTAGTGGCCAATTATTCTCCACATTAATGACTCGAACGGTGCCCCTTTTCCCATATCTAAACCACATCCATTAGATTTATGATATCACGGAGATGATTACGTATTTGTGTGGTGATAATCGGCAACTAAACAAAATCTTATCGAAGTTAGTGCCTCCCCCGTCTCTCAACCAAGCGACCCCCATTTAAATCACACGATTAAATTCCGCGTAGCATGAAGAAGAATATGTATCAATTTGGAGGAAATGGGCGTTTAAGTATATGTTGGTGCCCTCTGTGCACTCCTGACCCGAACAACACCATATCATGGAGATTATATTGTATCAGTTTGGGGAAATCCCCATTTGTTTGCACCTGACACAAACAGCGTATTTTTAGACAAATTTAACCCACACCATTACCTTGCTCGTAATAAGTTACACGTGTTAGTCCCTTTGTTGCCATATATATGGTCCACATGAAGGTATATGTGACACAAACATACCCGACAGTCGCAAATGTAGGCACCAACATTGTCGTCTTCAAGGGGTCCACACATTTTGATTCCTCGTATCATTGGAGAATAATGTGTATGGATTTGGTGGAAATTTGCGCGAAAGATGTTTCTATAGATGTTGTCCCTCCCACCTTTTCCTTGACTCAAGTGGCGCCACTATGACAACTCTACTCATTATGAAAATGAATATCTATAAAATTGATGAAAATCGGTGACAAGCAAATTCGTATCAAATATAGTACAAATGTCGCCAATTTGGCGAATTTTAACCACACGATTAGACTCCTGATATCATGGAGATGATTATGTATAAGTGGAGAAGAATTGTATCTGTTAATATCAAAGCACACAACCACTAAAGTCATGTCCAATGTTTAGTCAACTCTCTCATTCGCATGTCTCTGATATTCATGTTTATATGTTGATGGAAAGGGGGGGGGGGGTAGAATTTGTTAACACAAAACTATCACATTTGTGTGGGATATATGAATAATATATTCCAAACACGTAGGCTGTGTACAATCTAAGCATAGCAATGTATGCTAAAACTGTCGCCAAGTCTGAATTGAAGAATATAAGCCACCGGTATATGACAAATAGAAGGGTTAAGACAATTATAGAAAATTAAATACTAATGTGACGTTGTTTTAACTTGCAAAGTTGGCATCACGAGTTTTGGCCTGAAGAACACACCGCTACTCATAGTTGTTTGGTTTTCAGCTAAGTAAATTCAACAATCTGAATCTCGGAATTCAAAATACTGATGTGAGGTATGGCCTTATAACCTCAATAGTTTTAATCTGAAAATCATATGTACAACATTACTCAAATTAAAGACACGGGAGGCCTTAGTTGTCGAAAATATTCATATTTGTTCCAATCACCAAACGCATACAGTTTCGTTCATATATACCATGACCATCGCGTAAACAGCTTGCTATCATAAAGACCTACTATATTTTACCTAAGCAAGAGCCTGATTGTGTTACAGAATACAGCACAGTGTTACTGGCTAATCACACACAAATGATATAAACGATCTTTATTAGTTCCATATCAGGAATTCAGCAACAAAGAACGCTCTTTATGTTTACCATCATAATATAAACAAACACCAGGAAAGTAACTTTTTATGCTTTTCTTTACATAACAATGGTCAAACATATGACAATAACATACTGTTTACGCGACATTTTTTATTTGTATACGGACAAAGTCTGTCTACATTTTAATATTCTTTCTGTTTGTGGCGGTTTTTGACCGGTGGAAATATTTTCACAGCATACCCACCACCAAGGCCTCCCCTACCTTTAAGTTTTGGCTAAGTCTATTTCTGAAAATTTAAAATACAGACATGAGGTACAATATATGGCCTAAATAGGTTTTGTGTGTTTCTGTCTGGAGAAAGTACTAGTATGTACACTGCACCATTAATCAATTTATAAGTTTCATACACATCATTGCTCATAGATACTTGCAACACAATATTGGCTAGTCAATTCAACAGTCATATAATCAAATTACAGATGTGAGGTATAAACCTTAAACAGATTAACATTTGAGTCTGCACGACATACATACACCATAACACACATGTTTACGTTTTATCTACACTTCAAGAATACGAATGCTTGAACATTAAGTAACAGATGTGAGGTAGAAGTATGGCCATAAAAAAAGAATCAAGGCTTCTAACTATGAAAAACATACACAAAAACTCATACACGTACCCGTATGAACTAAGTCAAATTAAAAATGCAAATTCTCCAAATTTAAAATAGCGATGATGCCTGCATCGGGTTCGAGAGTATTATTCAGAAGAACGAACATATAAGGGTACTTGAACATACATGTAGGGTAATTTCAGCTACATGCAAGTAAATTCAAAACCAAATTATATAATTTTATATACAAAATAGCTTATAAATTATAAGTATACACGCCATATGTAAACTATTACTGATACCAGTGCTTATTGATTTCGTTTACACTTAAGTCAATTCAAGGATGCAAATTCTTGAAATTTAAATTGCAGGACTATTTAGTCAATTATTCATCTTGTTCATATATGTCATATGAATAATTCATTTGAAAATAACAACAACAGCAACAACACTGTCATCATAGCTATATTTCATAAAAAAACGACAGCAATAGCTTTTATATTACCGATGCTGATTTCTGACTTTGAATGCTAACTTTAAGTACAAGCACAAATTTCTCAGTTCCAATTGACAAGATTTTGTTAAGAGTTCATAGAACTTTATCTTAGAAGGTGTGTGCCAATATTGTTTCGGTATTTAATTCGCAAGCGATTCAGGTTAGTGCATTTCACGATGAAGTGGTATTCATCGCCCGCTTCATTTTTACACATACATGTACAACATATGTTCTTTGTTCCGCGCTTACCCCATCTACTTGTTTCCACCTCCAGTCGATGATTGCACGTATGGATTTTGATTGGATACTTTCTAAGATTAAAAGGCAAGTCCAGCATATAATATTCTAAACGAAGTGTTGTTTTCAGTTCTTCATAAAAAAGTTCCTCTTGATGAACCTTTTATATCTATCCACCACTGCTGAGTAAATTGGTCTTTCAAGATAACGGAAATTTCTGTTTTCTGGCTGTTTGGTAATTCTGATTGGTCAGACCATGCAACACCAATGCCAACTGAATGTAAAATATTTTTGGTACCACCGACATTTCTGAAGGTTTTACCATCATATTCCATCAGTGTACAGTTTCCATCAGTGTACATCATATTCTATCAGTGTACAGTTTCCATCAGTGTACATCCTATTCCATCAGTGTACAGTTTCTTCGCTAGAACTGAGCTTTAACCTATCATCCTTTGTTATGATATAATATGCAATGGATATCTCCCTAGCTCGCAGTATATCATATAAGTCGGCGTGCTAGTCTTCATGTACATTAAACGTTTTAAAAACTTCAAATGAACACTCTCAATCACTTTTCAAATCCCCAAATTTCGCAGCCGTATAACATAATTGGAACAACAGTCGAGTCGAATAATTTGAGGGCGACATCTGCAGACAAGTCTAGCTTACTGATTTTACTTAACAAACCATACATAGCTTTCATGGCGGTGTCCTTGATAGCTTTTAGAGCGTTATGAAATCGCCCTGTATAAAATAATTTAACTCCAAGGTATGGGAATTCATCAACGATATCGAGTATTTGGTCACATAATCTGAATTTCACATCTGTTTCTACCCTCCCCCTGCTGAAAATCATAACTTTGGTTTTGCTGGTATTGATATTCAATTTCCATGCTTCGGCGAAATCCTCGAAGGCATAAAGGGTGTGTTGCATGCTTCCGAAATCAGCAGCGAACAGCACCGTGTCGTCGGCATATGAGTTTCAGGTAGACTCCTAGTTTATCAAAAGAGATATCGGGCTATGAGTTCAGGGGGCAATACTATGAACAATGTTATACCTGTAAATACAAATTGTATTAAATTTGTGTTAACTATCACAGTGGTTTCATAGTACAGGGAAAATTTAGCCGTATTATTGTAATACCTTAGACTGGGCGAGAGGTGAAACACCTAAAAGGCAGCTGTAAAACTTAGAAAAAACTAACTCCCCACTCTGCTCCCATGCACATGTTATCAGTGTTATATGAATACCAGTTCAAATTAGACGGACATGTATATAGAGCTAAAATAACTGACAACAATTTATATGGGGAAGTTACAATGCGTGCTATCATATTGTGATTAGTGAGAACGCCGGTACTATGAAACGATGAGCTAACAAAATCTCGCAAATTTCACAAAGATCTACTGTTGATTATTGTAGATTGCTTACGGACAAACCTTTGCCTGTGAGTGATTAACAATATATTGAATCACGGCGGGCCAAAGTTACAAAAGAAATAACCAATCATAAGTTGAGAGGTGAACGCTTATCAGAGCTATCCAATCGGTTCACGGATTGCTAAGTTGATGACCACTTGTCTGCGCAAGTTAACAATTAAACGGTTCGTTTGTAGTGTGTGTATGTAAGTACAAGTCAGTGTAATACCGAGTACTACAAACATTTTGGTATCATTGTTTTTACAAATTACAAATTTACAACCATTCAGTTTGTGAAAATAAAATATTATTTTGATGGTATAGCATTATATATATTGTGACCATCCTATTATTTAAAACTGATCCGCTACTCTTATCATAACACATCGAGGCAGTACCGTGGCTCCATTTTATCGGGGGGGGGGTGTATCGAAGCAGGGACGTGCTAATGGTCTCGGTTATATGAGTGGTGCGGTAGAGTGCCAGTCGGTAGAATGACAGGTGCACTACACCGTTACATGCCGTCCAGCGCTGACGAAGCTGGTTCTAACCCCGTCATATGGAGGGTGACTGGTATCGTGTATCTGGGCCAGTTTGTCAGTTGCTTTCCGGGGGTCGGTGGTTTCTACACGCAGTGGGACGATTTCTCGGTGAAATCGAGCCTCTGCGTGGTCTTTCCTCCACCCGTAAAATTGACAACGTCGTGTGTGGCATAGCGGCTAGAACGTCGATAAACCCTAATAAACCAAACCAAACCAATATGAGTGTCATTTTATAATTTCAAACTGCTCCGATATCTTATAATATATCTAGATAGGGACGTGGCTATATGGGCTCAAATTGGCGACGGGGTATCCATCTTATAATTTCCATATGCACCCTTTGAAAAAAAAAATGTCTATAAATTCCACATAACGATGGAATCGTATATCAAGAGGAAAGTATTTTAATTTGTCTACGCTGATAAAAAAATTTAGTCAATATGACTAACATATGTTAGTCAAACGTTTTTCCTCAGGATGACTGACTTAGTTCAGCCAACATGACTGAGGCACAACATTAATCAAAATTACTAGGGTGATGTTAGTCATAACGACTAAGAAATGGGGACTTTTCTTAGTCAATTGGAAGGCGTAAATTAAAGTTGCTGAATTATGTGCAAATAATTCCAATAATTGACCAAAGTTACTCAAAACGTTTGTGACTTACACTAAGTTAGTCATATTTAGTCAATATGTCCAATCCAAGGGGCGGGGGTGCACAACTTACTGTTACAGCTTGAAAATCAGAAGCCAACCGGGGTAAACAATTTTATAATTGTTTATAATTGAGGGGTGGGGATACAGTTGGATATCGACGTTTCGAAAAAAAAGAGAGCATCTTGCCACGTCACTGCATTTATGCTCTAGTCATTTATGAAAACTGTGCTTGCATCTTCGTATTCGTGTCCTTTACCGTGACCAAATGCATTCGCGTCGACGATTGAAACTCAAAGGATAATCCGCAATGCATTCTTGAGCGAAAAATCATACTCACATTGGGAACACGCGTCATTTCTATCCATTCTTGGATATATCATTGATTATGGTAAGTACATGTTACATGCTAATGTTGGCTATAATCCGCAAGTATCACTCACTATTTGTATTAATCACTAACTTTTGTCAGAGATGTTGTGACTCATACGATTTTGTGTAATACTCCCCAGGTTCTTTTAGCACTAAGTCGGAACTCTCAGAACATGGACAACATTTATTATACACGAATATAATACTCAACACCAGAGAACACATAATCATAGCTACCACGACGACGCGTGCGTCGTGGATAGCTTTACCTATAAGTCTCAGTCGGATTTCAAAAGTCTCCGAGTCTAAGCTCTGACCAGAATATATATCACAAGGGTCAACGTCCGTTGGAGTCAATACACTACTTCACACACTCTCGTGTTTACGAGAATAGCCCCCATGTTTGCGAGATTAGCGACTCGAGATCAATAACAGCGAGATTATCAACCTTGAGTTTGCTTTCCCATGTGAAGATCAAACCTTCCATCCCGGACACCGACCCCCGTAATACTATAGTTTAACCTTACCCACGCCATGTCGAACAGCTGGAAGTGTTACATTGGCGGCTACTCGCCCCATCCTATTCTGAACAGCTGTAATGTGCCAGGCATCGTGTTCCCAAGACCACTATCGCCATGTCCCTGTTTATGAGTTCCATTGATAACACATTTTTATAAGGGGGCTACATCCCTGCGAATCAGATGGTTATATGCTCTGGTTTAAGGATGTGAAAATCGACAATTTATGTTTGACACCCTATATAGACATTCTAGACAAGTTCTTAACGTTGTAACTTTCAATAAATTGGGTAATTTCAGTAGTTGCAAGGAACACATACTGCTACATCACATCCAAGCTGACACCCCATAAGGTTTGACAATTTCTAAATATAGGCCATTTCAATCCAAACTTTTGACCAAAGGAGGTAAATATGCAAATGTTGGTCTAAAACAAAACATACCCCCTAATAAATTGTTGGAAAAAACAAAATAACAGAACAAGTTCAACCTATTTCCAATTCATGTTGTTTCAGGTATCAAATTTCCAGCTGTTGAACGTGCTGATAAAATGTTTGGAGCGAGAAACATAACCCAACCCCCTTGTCGCGACGTCCCTGTGGGTTGTACTTGAAATTTCCAGCTGACAAAATATTTTCCCGAGGGGGTGAATCGACCCCTTGTCGCCACGTCCCTGCGTATCATAGATATATATATATATTATCCGTGTTAAGGGTGCGAAAACTGAAAAATTATGTTTCATAGTACTCGAACATTCTTTGTGATTGGAGATATTTGTAAATACAAAGAACACGTACTATTTGTGATTAATGTTTGTAATCGTAGGTTCATAGTATTGGCGGAATGATAAATTGTTATTTCTTACAAACAATTGTAGATTCTTACAAAGAAAAAGTTTCATAGTATTGACCCCAGACCGTCAATAGCACAATCGTGCAAAAAGTATTCCAAGTCGTTTATGTATATCGAAAATAGAAAAAGGGACAAAATTACGCCCTGTCTTACAAACAAAATACTCTGATATCAGCCCATTTTGAGAAACACATGATTTTGTGCATTCATAAGCATTTCTCATAATTCTAAAAACTTTGCCATTTATTCCTTGTCTTAATAATTTCACCCAGATACATTGTCGCCAAACAGAATCAAAGGCTTTCTGGAAATCGACAAATGTGCAAACAAGCTTTTTATGATTCTTAATATATAACTCAATTATACTTTGTAAGATAAATAGGCCATCCACTGTTGAATGTCCTTGTCTAAAACCGATTTGGTTGTCGTTTAAAACACCCCTCTCTTGGGTGTAATTACAAAGTCTTTTATTCAATATACTTGTGAATAATTTCACCAAAGAACTCAGCAATGTGGTTTCCCTATAAGAGTTCCGATCACTACGATCTCACTTTTTCTTATAGAGGGATAGTATGATTCCCAAACCCGTTTGATTTTGCTCAACAATTGTGTTAATATTTAATCAACTTTGACTGGAAAATGTAGCTTAGTTAATAAAAAAATGAGTTGCACGGAATATTTGTTAGGAGTACCCTTTTAACTGAACTTGTTAATATATCCAGTATCGACGACCGAATAAGAATTTGAATTGTCGGGAAATTCCAGTCATAGTATCCGATAATGATCTGTTGGAAGATGATAATTTATTCGGTGATATCATTTTATTCATATGGTTCATGTGTCTGGATTGTATGTGGGGTCCATGAAACTAGAATCTCGTCTTCCTAATGATTACTCTTTAAAGAGGTGGTGAACTTATGGAGTTATCATGTAAATAGCGGCAATATCCTCCCATCTAAATGTGGCATTTATAGATCCCAAAATAATATGTTGACGTAGATCAAACATCTCGAAAGGACTACCCTTATAGATGCACATTGTGTTAACTTGAGTTAATATTCCTAGAACTTTTAATCAATGTGTTTATTAACTCCGAAACAGATATCCTTATTTCTCATTGTTGAGTACTCGTTACTCAACCGCTGAATACAATCCGCTAAACAAGTTATCACTCTACTTGTAGTTAGACATTTTAGTCAACACGATTTTCAGTGTAGTGTGTGCGTGAACAAGTGCTGAAAATACATATTCTAAAATATTTGTATCATGGCATAATATTAGCATGATTATTTTTGGTCATTATTTTGCCGGTCATTATCTAGATGATGCACAGTTTAGCTTATAGTTACCAGCAAAAATAATACCACCTCGGCAAGATAACACCTTTGCGTCATTGGTGAACGACATTCATCGAGATAATACTCAAGCGACAACAAAATGTAGACGCGCAAGTGACTTGGATACTGACGTATATACTGCATTATATACTGACATATTAACTGACTTATAAACTGACTTCATTTAAATAGACTCGCGGAATCGATATAGATATATTACTTATATTTCCAACTTGCTGGACAGAAGTGAGAGTAACACTATTTCAGTTTACCTTATCTGTAAAGGCTAACAAGGTTGGCTCTTTCTGCTGGAGATTGTGTTATAATGGTACCGCATTATGTTTTCAGATCTGTATAGTGAGTTAGTCGCGAAAACACTCAAGAGTATTCTGCTGGTGGAGACATGGCAACGTGGAAAAAAAATACCGCTAAACTGCAATAGCGATTATCCAGTAAGTATAACATGGCAGCATGGGCATTAGTTAAAAAGAATGTATTTCTTCCTATAATTCTGTGCAGATTCAGGGATCTATATATAAAAAAGTGTTTGCTCTATCTGTCTGTCTGCCTGTCTGTTCGGATATTTCTCCCAGACCGCTGGTCTGATTTCAACCAAATTTGTGGTGTGGTGACTCGGGATACCCTGGAGGAGGGTATAACGGGGTTAATGTTTTCAAAAATTTTGATTTAAAAACAAAATTGGTTAAATAAAGAAAAACACACGAATAAAAATAAACTCACTATGGGCCTTTTTCTGAATCAAATACATGTGAATATCTAGGTTCAATATATAAACCTATTTGCAGATCAGATATACGCCCTTTATATATGTGTTTTCATTGTGGCCCGCACCATCCAACGTAATAACGGGCATAAGTCCAGCTGAAAAGTCCAATATGGGCTTGGCTTATTTCAGAATCAAATAAGTCGAATATGAATCTATGTGAATATTTAGCTCCAAATATGCGCGAAGCGCAGACAGAGGTCGCAGACCTTTATTGTACAAAGGAGCAACATGTCGAGACAGAGGAACAAGCTAAGTGAGCTTCTTTTTTTTTTACAATTATTTTAGGTTTACTTTTTCGAAGCTGTCACCATAGGTTGGCGTCCGTGCGCGTGCGTCTGTCAACAATTTCCTTTGGCACCCCATGCAGGTCACATCCCTCATCCGATCGTTACCAAACACTATATTATACTTCGGGGTAACTTCGAGATGGGAACCATCAATTTTCCCAGAAATTTGTTAAAAACATGACCACAAGCAGCCATCTTGGATTTTACATTTGAACTAAGTGAACTACTCGTCAATTAGTATGCAGTAAAGAAACGGTTATCTTTTATAGGATTATACCAATATTTATTTTTCATTTGAATCAACACACACCAATATTCGCGAATCAAATCAAACTTAATTAAAGATCGCACAAGTCAATACTTTTCATAACTTTCAAGCAAGCAAGATTTATTTTATCACGGAGGCAACATTTTTTATTTTGAGAATTTTGAATTGAATATTGGGAGCAAATTGAATAACGAATTGAGCATAAACTATTTACAAGACCGTGCTCCTTTTATCTAGGTTCATGACATTGCGCATATACGGCTACCCGATGGAGTCAAAACGGTGTCGTTTAGTCAAACAAAAGATCACTCCAAATGGGCGATATCTAAGGACGGCGGAGACTGGGTCTGCATTGGGGACATCAACAGAATGGTTTGTTACTAGGGTGATACTGGTTTGTTTTAAGTATTTATTATGCCCATGTGTGTTACACTAATTCCTGCTCAAAGATTAGGCAACTGCAAATTAGGTCATGCATTTTATATCACAATAAAAACACTAGGACATTATTAACTCAGATTACTAAAAGCGGTAAATATAGAATAATTGAGCGTGTTTTTAAAGCGCGCAGCCATAGACAATTTAGAAGCGTCTGATCGGATTGAGTACCTTTAAATTAGACAAGCCAATAGATCGCAAAATTATACTCTTTACCATAATCCACAAACGTGTTACACTACACTGTGTTGTTTTGTGATAATGACAAACTATTTGCTTTATGTAACATTCGACTGTGTCTGACTACCCTCTCTTTCTACTAGAATATCTACCTGCTGAAGTGATTGATAATGCTTCGAAGTTCGAAAGGAAATTCTTATACGACCTGACAACCAAGCTATATATGAATTTTGTATTATATGGGGATGAACCTCTATGGGTTTTGCCGTAATTCTCCCACCAGGAGAAACCCATGGAAAGCCAATTAAAACATGGCTTTGTACAATGACCGAAAATAGTAAACCGATACTGTTCTATCTAAAGCCTGAATCAACTTATGTCATATTGGCAAAGTTATTGGGAGACGATAATTTAATTGACTCGTTTTAAGACCCATCCGTAGGGTCTTTCAAGTCACGAATTTTGTGGAAAACCCGACTGCTGGTGCATAACATGATATTGTCGCCGGAGAATACCTCTGATTACTCATGAACGTTAAAAAGAGAGCCATATCACTCAGTGATACAGGAAATGTTGCTCGATCTTCCATGTACATTTTTGAAAACAACTTCAAAAGATATAATGCTTGTGAGTACGTCTTCTGAGACGACTTGGCCAAAACTTCTTGGAGCATGGTGGTCACACCATCTTGAAGGATTTTGGCAGGTGGGAAGATGGTATCTGTATTGGCCGCGGTTCTGCACCTGGATGTAACTGCCGGAACTTTTCTATCTAGATGCAATCGAGACAGAACATCGGCTGCATTATTAATTTTGCCTGGGAAGTGACGAGCCCGAAATTAATATTTAATTTAAGGGACAATAAAATGAATTCTCTGAGGATTATCATAATCAACCTGTCCTTCGAAGACTGCTTATACCATCTAGAGCCTGGTTATCCGTAAACATTAATATGGAATGATTACGCCATAGCGCTCCGAGTGTTTCTACTGCCGCTACAATGGAATACAATTTCAAAACAGTTATATTGAATTTGTTCCAATGGGATACAATTCCAAAACAGTTATATTGATTTTGTTCCAATTCCGAGTCCATTCTCCATAAAACCATCTTTAGCCCGCTACTCCACCGAAACCATATGTTTGAGATGAGTCAGTGTATAATTTTAACACATCGCTGGACAAACATTTCTCGTCAATGAAAATCGACGACCCATTTTAGTCAATTTGTTTACACAAAGTGAGATCTGCCTTCACTTCTTTATTAATTAACGTAATTCGGTGATACGGGATTTTTTTTACTTTAAATGTTAGTTGATACAATCGAGACATTTGCTTTAGTTTATCGCCGATTGTTGCGTCCCGAATCGTGATGTAAATATTTACATTTGAGCGCAGTTCAGACGGTGTTTACTATGGAGTTGTATGGTCGATTTCTTTGAGATTTTGGACGATGTTAGTAGAATGCTACATTCCCCCAGTTAGCATAGCGCGTGAGTACTAATTTATCAGTTTCACGCACCCGAACAAGTCCATAGTATGTCTTTAACAACACTGCCAAGACAGTCAAGACACCCTGTCAATATATTTTGGCTGGTATTACGCGATTCGGGGCTGGTTTAATACGATTCCATATGATAACAAAGAAAAGCAATATTCAGGCTAACATTTACTCATAATGGTAAACCGCGATACCCATGTGAAATCTATTGACACAGGGTAAGGTATGTTTTCCCGTATTATTAAATCACCAGTTGGGCGAACTGAAAAACTTGCAATAATCTTCATAATCACACAGGAATAACGAAAATGATCTATAAGTAAGATGTCGGAAATGTCCATAGCATACCGCTCGTTATTGGGAACACTCTTTATTATCAACCGCATATGGGCGTACATATCATAACATATGGGCGTACATATCATATCATATGTGCGTACTTATCATAACATATGGGCGTACATATCATAACATATGGGCGTACATATCATAACATATATGGGCGTATATATCATAACATATGGGCGTACATATCATAACATATGGATCACAACATATGGGCGTACATATCATAACATATGGGCGTACATATAATAACATATGGGCGTACATATCATAACATATGGGCGTACATATCATAACATATGGATCATAACATATGGGCGTACATATCATAACATATGGGCGTACATATCATAACATATGGGCGTACATATCATAACATATGTCAAAATATATACATGTATGCGAGGAATATATATTTCCACCGTTTTTGGCAGAAGCACTTCACGTGTCAAAAATAAGCGATTAGAGAATAAATTATCGCCGGAATATCTCAACGTCCGGGAAGAATTAAAATGCGTTCACATTCTAACGTTCAAAAACGAAAATCGATTATTATTCACAGGTAGAATATTGAGCTAGTATATTCTGGGGCATCCACTGCCAAGGGGCGAGCTTGTTCAAAGCCAAGATATTGTGTGGTGTAATGAGCAGTTTATCTTCATATAAACTACCGATATTGTATATTACAATTATATTTTACATAATTGTTAGAATGGCATGAAGGTGAGGGCCAAAAAATATATTTTTTGGAAAAAAATACACGGAAACTGTTCGATATTTCCTACGATTTAACATGAAATTTCGGTGCTGCATCATAATTCCTTCGGGTTTGACTGTATTGACAATAGCCGTACTAGATGCTAATGTTCAGTGCACAAGCAACCAGACAAATCAACAAGATTGAACATTTGAAAAGAACTGAAACACGGAAATTAATACTAACAAGGCTTTTCGTCACCGCGGTCGAATATATCAACCCCACATGCTATTACAGCTGCCCGGTGCCGCGCAGAGCGTGATTGACTAGTCAATCAAAAACGCTGAAACGCGGACACGATTTGATCAATCGATAAGCACAAGATATGAGTGACAGGTGTCTCTTTCAACGTGTATTTTTCGTGGAAAATAGTCTGAATGTTGTACGCTCGTTATACTTCGAACTTCTACTTTTGATGGTTCTCCTGTGAAATGACGGATTAAATTATAAGAAATAACTCTTGTTTCGATTAAGGTTCTGAGTTATAACCGAAAAGCTTGAAGACAAATTGTCTATAACGTGCTACGCGCGTTATAGAATTTATCAACAAACTGTTCGGTTATAACTGCATAACCTTAATCGAAACAAGAGTTATTTCTTATATATAAAAAAAACAGATTGATTTCTGAAAAAAAGAAGGGTTGCGCATCAAAAATGGCTTTGGTCGAGTTTTTTTTTACCATAAGAGTGAATATGTCTGACCGATAATCACTAACAATAGACGAACTAAATGATAATAACTCAAATGATATTTCATTTATCATTTGTGTGACCAGAAACGTGACGGCCACCCGGGAATCCTTGCATTGTCGTGCAGAGCCACTCAGCGGGCATCAATAGGACAGCGACGCGACCATATAGTCCCTAATACATTTTCGAAAATTGGGCTGAAGTCGTGCATGGGTTGTCAAAATAGCACTTTTTGTTACTAAATCGGCTGCGTAGGCACAACCATAACATCCAACCGGGAATCCTTGGATTTTCGTGCGATGCCACACAGCGGGCATCTATGGGATAGGGATGCGACCATATAGCCGCTTCCAAATTTTCGAAAATTGGGCTGAAGTCGTGCATGGAGCTCAAAATAGCACTTTTTGTTACTAAATCGGCTGCGTAGCCAGAACCATACCGGCCACCGGGAATCCTTGTATTTTCGTGCGGTGCCAACCAGCGGGCATCTGTTGGACTGGGACGCGACCATATAGCCCTTTCCAAATTTTCGAAAATTGGGCTGAAGTCGTGCATGGAGCTCAAAATTTGAATTTTATTTACTAAATTGGCTGCGTAGCCAGAACCATGTATAGTTATAGCAATTAAATAAATAAACACAGACTGAATTAACACGAATGCCGATTTAAAAACATACATATGGACAGGAATATAACTCCATAAATATTTAGAGGGTATATACAGTATTATACACTACCTCTTCGTTATATATTGTGTTGCATAATAACTATAAATAGTACTCATAGCAGACTCGCACAAAAATTGTCAAAATGGTTGCTTTTGTGAAATTTCAATTTGATTCAGGGTTTTATGAAACTGAATTTTTCAATAAATACGAGAGATACGATGCCGTGATGTAGCGTGATTTGTTTGGGTGGGTCAGTAAACAATTCCGCTTCTAATGATGTATAATATTTATATTCTACTAACCGTTGATTGTGTTTTTGAAGCGCAAGTCGGTGTAAAAATCGCACTTTTTGACCCAGTTTAGAGGACACCATGTCGAACGAGTAAAATTTTACAGCCGGTTTGCGTCAGACCTGTGCTCATAACCGGAGTTTGTCTTAACCAATTTTTACAGGGGATACAGCAAATTGAAGAGTAATAACATATCTTTCTAACTATATATGAGACATTTATGTTACAAAAATTATTTTGGTGTATTTTAACATGATTAGGCCGGGTCAAGTTGGATACCTTTCTATAGGATTGAGTACTATTGGGGTGGGGTAAATGTTTGTTCTGGGGACCTGTGGTCAGAATGACTGGATGCCCGACCGCATGGGGCAGAAGTTCATCCCGCGCGTTATCATCTGGGACGAGGTCTGCACTGTGACCCGGCCTATTCTGGAGATGTTCTTGGACTGGCTTGACCCACACGGCGTCCAGGTAATTTGCTGCGGGGATCAAGGAGAGCCGCCACCGATTGCAGATGAAATGCCTCACCACTGGCTGCAAAAAAGGCAGACTACTACGAAGAGGTTGGCGTCGACTACAGAGCAAAAGATGAAGCCCTCAAAATCCTGAAAAAGTCTTTATAGTGACAAAGTCCAGTGCCAGGAGATGCGGAAGGCTCTCCCCAGCTGCATGGGGTGGGACCTGTTTGTGGAGCAGTGGAGGCCCGGTGACCTAATCCTCATCAGCCGTCAGAAGGTCCGCGACCGGGCACAGTAGCTGTTGCTCCGACGCCATAAGGAGCATTTCCTAGATGCCCCAGTGCCTACCCTTTACCACCCCAAGGACAGCCGAAAGCAGAATATCGACGTCGCAATCCCAGGCAGCGACCCGCCGCATAGAGAAGAGCTCGTTCTCAACGACGTCGTCGCGGTCTCTATCGAGGCCGCCGAGTGTTCTATTAAAACCGATGATTGGCGCATGGGCTATGCCCTCACCGTCCACTCGAGCCAGGGTCTTACTATCCACGACCCACAGAAGGTCTGGATCATCGACGACTACCTCCAGTGGTCCAATATCTGCTACTTAGCCGTATCCCGCGTGGAGAATATGCAACATCTCGAACGGGTAACCTGTCCACCGGAAGATGGTTCCGATGCCAGGCCCGTAGTAACTGAACAGCAACTCCGCAAGGAAATACAAAGGAAGCTTGTAGCATACAAGCAGCAGGACCGGGCTAATGGACGCCAGAGAATCAATCTCAAGGTCGACTATATCCCCGAGCTCCGTGAGAACCGCTGCATGGCGTGCGTGATTGAGCTGCTCTGGGCCTTCCAACCAAAAGAAGCACAATAGTTTAGTGTCGACCGACTGGTCAACAGCAAAGGGCACTGCAAAGGAAATGTGAGGCTGACATGTCGGGAGTGCAACCGAAAAAGAGGGGCTGCAGCACTTAGCGTCTAGTCCTTCTAACAGGTCCTGTTACTTCGTAACAATATCTGGTGGCAGCTGGGTGTCGGGAGACACTACAAGCAACTCTTCACGGACAATTCCGCGTGCTGGCCCATCCACTAAATGGTAGAGCCCAGGCTCGTCTGGCTTGGTGACAGAGTGTTCAAGTCGGTACACCTGGAGGGACCACACAGGATCAGTTGCGCGTCGGCGGCCACTTCCAGTTCGCCGGGCTGGTAGAGGTAACGAACGCTCATCTCGAGGGGAACTTTTGCTCTTTAAGCCCTATCGGGCGACCTGAAACCGCAGAAGAGGGTTTTTGTGTCAACACCGACTTTATCTTGATGGCATCAGAGGGCCTTTTCCCGGTCAGACGAGTCACTTCATTGTTCAGAGCCGATACAACAGCGGACAGCCGAACAACCCATTTAGTCGACCTTTGGCCGACGTCAAGCTTTATCTCTTGATGGGCGTATTGGTGCCCAAAAAAACCGCCATGCCAGGGTCCCGCTGGACCGCTCCACGACCCCCTGGTCCCGGTGGACATCCACAAAGCCCCGTCTCACCTGAACGCTGCGCTTGGTTAGCAGTAGGGTCACAGAACCCATGAACTCCCGCCCTGGGTCGACTTGGAGCAATTTCGACCATCTAAGAAGGCCTCGCCTGTAGATCCGCGACCTTTGTGGTTTTTTTTGTGGCAAGGGGCTCGGCTTCTTTGTAGCGAAAGGCCACGACGGTGAGTGCGTACTTGTATGTCTTGCGACCCATCCGGTCATGAGGCAGAAAAAGCAGGTCTTCCTGGTGGACTTCTTTCGGCACTGACACGTCAAACTTGGGCCTTGGCACATGCCGCGGATTGGGTAGATATATCTGCCAGATGGCCTGCTTCTTGAGCCACGCCCGTGCCACATCTTCAGAAATCTTGGCTGCTGCCCCGAGGTTCTTGATTGCTGCAAGCCCCTTCCAGTAACCATTGGGGATGTAGTAGATTGTCCCGAGGCGACTATACACCTTGCTGTTAATTTGTAATACATATTATTACTTTGTAATACATTGACAGAGTCAAACTAAAATTACGTATCGTAATAAGGAGGGCGGCCATCTTCGTATGTGGCTCCGCCAGTTCCGTAGGAACGGGAACATGTGCACACTACCGCGAAACTGATAACTTTGCTATAACCGCCTTGGCTTCTTTCCTGCCTTTCTGAATAAGTGCTTTTTTTGTCTCGTAATCCATCACCGCGGCGTGCGTTTGTCGTGCGCTAGTTGGGATTTCAGTTTTCATCTCGTTGTACTTTGCGACTTCGTCCACAATCAGGCGAACCCGTCATCCGAAATCTGCCCGTCGATCAAGGCAGTCGAGACGAGGCTTGAGATTGTGTTCAGTTTGCAGCAGGCCAGGACTCGAATCTCGTCGTGCTTCTTGGCCTTCACGCACAGGCGGCCACGGATATATTTGCCCGACACGCCGAGAACTCCGCAGGCCAGAGCTGCGATTTCCAACCCTATGGCAATCCCTCCTACAACGATAGCAACTTTTCGTGCTCATGTTGGCGAGTCATCTGCTGCTTTTGTTTCGTATGAACAGACACAGGTGGCATGGCGGGAGCGCCTGGCAGCGTCGATTCTCCTGGGTGTGTTAGCGGCTTTACTAATCCTGTTTCGGTTCCGTAGGAACCATCAGTTGGCGGTGGGGTGGGGCTCTGTTAAGGTCTGTATTTTCACCCAGAAATTGGTCTTGTGCTGCAATAACGATCTCGTTGTTGTACCCTGCCACTTTACCTATGTGGAATAGCATGTCGCCCATGGCCATGTAAAGCCCAGTCCCAAAGACAAAGTTGACCTCGGAGCTGGCGTACTGTAGGACATCCTGATATCGCTTGATCGCCGAGGGGAGATCCACGGGGGATGAAATTGCATCTTCCACGTTAGCTAAGAACTGCTTCTGAACGTCAAAGGCTGTCCCTGTCCCAAGAATTTGTGTTCTTGTCAGAGCTTGTGCCCATAGGATTGCCCACACGTAGTTCCTGTTACTATCGTTCAGCATTTGAACCCCCGGCTGCGTGAAGCCTTGCGACTTGTCCAGGATGAAGGTGCTCCAGGCGTAATCTTCACCATCCGAGTTCAGCTTAATGAAGTCCACGTGGATGGCCTCATTTGTTGTCTCTTTTGTGAATGACATTTCACTGGGATAGTATGTTCCATCCGACGAGACAGGGTGAGGTCCCTTGTTCGTCCACCGATTGTAAGTCCTGCCCAATCCATGGTTTGAGCCTTTCACGTGCCAATCGGTGTGTGGGGAGACCATGAACTCACAGCAAATTCGTTCGTATTCCCGTCGGTCATACGGGTTGTTAAAGGCATCCCAGGCGTTATCTTGGGGTAGTGGAGCGTCGATGATCCTGCGAACCTCGTAGTAGACGTGGAAGAGATATATATACCACAGGAAAGATTGTTCGTGTGGCCGAGCCACTGGAACATCGGGTTTTCTGCGACGGACAGACAAATGGTCTTGTGCAGACACACCAGACCCGTTGTTGCACACCAGATTTAGCTGGTTCTGCCAAAACTGCATCGGGCTACTGCTCCATGCCTGTACTAGCTTGTCACATTCGATGTTAGGCAGCAGATACTTTTGAAACACATCAGGAAACTCAGCTTGAAAGGCGCCCGCGGATAGGTCAGTCTGTATCTGGATATTCGAACAAGTTAGCTCTAGGTCAACTTTGGAGTTGAATACTCCACCAGTCCTGTAACTAGCCTCGCTATTAAAGCCGGACGCCTTATTCGTCATTATTATTATATTTCATATATTGTATAGGTGTATATTACTTATTACTTTGTTATAGCTCATGATATTACAAAGTAATAAGTAATAGGCTATAGGTATGTTCATAACACTCACAAATGTCCAAAAAGGCGAGGAGGTGGACCTCCTCCAATACATTGACAACCGCGGTGGGGATCTACGAGTTGGCCTCCGCTCCATCACCTGGGTGGTACAACATAAACAATGGGGAGTTGGAAGGCGACATTTGAGTCCACAGACCGCGATAGCTACGCCAAGCATGCCAGGGAAGGTCGCGGAATTATTAAAGAAATAGCCGTTCCTCCGGGGCTGCATAACTTCACACATTTAAGGGACCTTATGGGGGAAAACAGCGACACCATACTGACGGTGAACAAAGTTAATGGTTTGGTAACTCTAACCGTGGATGATGGGCAGAATATCTTATTTACATATGGACTGCTGTCCTTGCTCTGATTGGACGACGGTTTAAATGGCAAGTGGCTCTCTGCGGGCACGTATACTGGGGACTGCCCCGTCAACTTTGCATCCACAACAATACTTCATCTGCACTTGGAGCAGATAAACAGCTCTAGTTCCGTTGTATATGGGGCTCCGTCCAACCTCCTGGCAACGATTGGCTGTCACTCATTTGGTGGCATCGGCACCATCCGAGTCGATCACCCTGAGTTCAAACGTCTTCAATGGGGAACACTTAGTAAATTGAAGTTAGTGGCCCGTGGTGATAGTGGTGCATGTCCGAATAGCGACCTACCGATCACCGTGGCACTAGAGATACGATGAACATCTACGGCCCTACAGAGTGCTACGCACTCAGCAAGAGTTCCGGTTACGAAGTAACAACCGGCACTCCACCGCGTAGTGCCCTGATTACTATCTTTGCAGATGGCAGCGTCACGTGGGGTGGTTTACTCGGAAGGGGCGGCGATCAGCCATTCACCAAGGGTTTTTGCAGATCCACTGAAGCTGCGACGGGGTGATGTAATACAATTTTACTGGATCTGTGCAGTAGTGAAACTCCTTATATAATTGGACTTATGTTTTATGAGAATGAAGCAACCTACGGCACCGAGCCCTGATAGTACCACCGCGGGGAGAACGCCTTGGATGGCATTGACACCGCATTGCTCACAGCTACGCAGCCAATTTAGTAACAAAAAGTGCAATTTTGAGCTCCATGCACAACTTCAGACCAATTTTCGAAAATTTGGAAAGGGCTATATGGTCGCGTCCCAGTCCTATAGATGCCCGCTGGTGGCACCGCACGAAAATGCAAGGATTTCCGGGTGGTCGGCAAAGTTCTGGCTACGCTGCCGATTTAATAACAAAAAGTTTTATTTTGACACCACATGCCCGATTTTAGCCCAATTTTCGAAAAGTTGGAAGGGTATATAGTCTCGTCCCTGTTTCGTAGATGCCCGCTGGGTGGCACCGCACGAAAATGCAAGGATTCCCGGGTGGCCACCATGGCTCTGGCTACGCAGCCGATTTAGTAACAACAAAACTATTTTGAGCTCCATGCACGACTTCAGCCCAATTTTCGAAAATTTGGAAGGGGGTATATGGTCGCGTCCCTGTTATATAGATGCCCGCTGGGTGGCACCGCATGGAAATGCAAGGATTCCCGGGTGGCCGCCATGGTTCTGGCTACGCAGCCGATTTAGTAACACAATGTGCAAATTTGAGCTCCATGCACGACTTCAGATTTTCGAAAAGTTGGAAGGGGCTATATGGTCGTGTCCGTGTCCTATGGGTGCCCACTGGGTGTCTCGGTAAAAAATGCAAGGATTCCCGGTGGCCGCCACGGTTCTGGCAACGCAGCCGATTTAGTACAAACAAGTGCTATTTTGACACCCCATACACGATTTCAGCCCAATTTTCGAAAATTTGGAAGGGCTATATGGTCGCGTTCCTGTCCTATAGATGTCCGCTGGGTGGCACCGTACGTGAATGCAAGGATTCCCGGGTGGCCGCCATGGTTCTGGCTACGCAGCCGATTTAGTAACAAAAAGTGCAAGTTTGAGCTCCATGCACGACTTCAGCCCAATTTTCGAAAAGTTGGAAGGGGCTATTTGGTCGCGTTCCTGTCCTTTAGATGCCCATTGTGTGGCTCAGCGCGCAAATGCAAGGATTCCCGGTGGCCGCCATGGTTCTGGCTACGCAGCCGATTTAGTAACAAAAACTGCAATTTTGAGCTCCATGCACGACTTCAGCCCAATTGTTGAACAGTTGGAAGGGGGTATATGGTCGCGTCCCTATCATATAGATGCCCACTGGGTGGCACCGTACGAAAATGCAAGGATTCCTGGGCGGCCGCAATGGTTCTGGCTACGCAGCCGATTTAATAACAAAAAGTGCTATTTTGACACCACATGCACGACTTATAGATGCCCCCTGCATGGCACCACACGAAAATGCAAGGATTCCCTGGTGTTTTTACTCAAGTTGGGTACTGATATATATAATCATGTGATCATAGTTTTGATAAATTATCATTTGTACAGTAACATTTGCAAGGATAGCTTGTCTCTACAACTGGATTATTGATTAAATGTGCTGCTACAGTTCGGGCCGATATATAAAAAACCTGTAGCTTTGGTACCGTAAAAGCACATGAATTTTCAAGCCAACTGTATATCCATATCAATACCATAGTATCACACGTTAGTAGTTACACGTACGTGTTGCTGAACCTGGCTAATATACGTAAATTTGAAATATCCAATGTAAAGCTGAGCAGGTCGATTTATCATGTAGTGTCATGCATAAAACAAAAGAAATATGAGAACAAGATACAGTATGTGTCCATTTAATTGTTATACATCCACTTCCATTATATAGTACTAGCAGGTTAGCCCGCCACTGGCGGCGTTCGTCAGAAACATGACAATTTTTAATGTTTTTAATTATTTTTGTTTTCAATGAGTTAATATTAATTTTTTGTTTATAACATGAGTTAATTGTGCATTTTTAATTTACCGGATTTTTTAATTAATTTTTTTGATTAATTTTTTAATTTAATATTTGGTTTTTCAATATTTTACCCGTGCATTTTTAAGTTACTGGATTTTTTAATTTTTTTAATTTAATTTTTGGTTTTTCAATATTTTACCCGATTAGACCTTATTTTACCCGATTAAGGTGAAGAAGACATAAGAATCACTAAACACGCAGTATCCGTCCCTAAAAGAGGTATGATTTAAGGTACATCGGGCGGAAAAACTGACCCGATGAAAATTTCCCCCGTGCCTAGGAACGACTGACATAAGAATCACACAACACGCATTTTTTGTTTTCACACAACACGCAGTACCCGTCCCTAAAAGAGGTATGATTGCAAATTTCCCCCGTTCCTAGGAACGACAGACATAAGAATCACACAACACGTTAATTCTGCCTTTTTAATCGAGATAAATGCATTTCGCGTTTTGCGTCCGTAGTTTCGTACGCATGGTTACCGTTTAGCAACGTCGATGGCAATAAAGAGCATTAGTCGGTTAACGACTCCAAATACGGTCAATATAAAGATCGTTGATGCCTTAACCCCCGAAGTGTCGTTTGCGGTGATTTTGATGAGTGGAGAAGCGGTGCTGAGCTTGTCCAAAATGCGACGTGGACGATCCCCTTGGGTTTTTACCCCTGTATACGAAATTTGAGCTCGATCCGCGCAGCCGTTTTCGACTATATGAAGTACCCACACACATATATATATATACACACACACATATATACGGAAGTCTCAAAATATATAGTAGACTAGCAGGTTAGCCCGCCACTGGCGGCGTTGGTCCGAAACATGACATTTTTTTGCTTTTCAATGTGTTAATTGTGCCTTTTTAATCAAGAGAAAATATGGTACCCGTCCCTAAAAGATTTAAGGTACATCGGGCGGAAAGAACTGACCCGATGAAAAATTGTTTAATCAAGAGGAATTATGATACCCGTCCCTAAAAGAGGTATGCCAACGATGTCGTTGTTGTTGGCATTCACGGCTTGGGGCCACCCGAAAATTCTCACATTGCCGTAAAGAGAAAATAGCATTGTGTGTTTTCTCGCCAACAAAGTCGTTGTTGGCATTCACGGCTTGGCGAGTCCAACAATGTCGTTATTGCTGGCATTCACGGCTTGAGGCAGTGGAAGTCCCGTCAGATTCAGGGACGTATCACAGTGCCTCGTATTTACTAAATTTTAGCAGCCATATAAGCTGCGTTCTCGCCAACGTCGTTGTTGTTGGCATTCACGGGTTGGCGAGTCCAACAATGTCGTTGTTGTTGGTATTCACGGCTTGAGGCAGTGCAAGTCCCGTCAGATTCTGGGACGTATCACAGTGCCTCGTATTTACTAAATTTTAGCAGCCATATAAGGTGCGTGAGTTAGCACGAATTGAGGGGTGTAAGTTTAGAGCTTGTTTATATGAATGTATCGAAAATAGACTAAGATTTTCAGCCGTAACAAGAAATGTATATATGAGAAAATGTAAATTCTATATTTTGGAAGGTATTAGCAAGTTTTGGCTCAACTGGTTTAGCAGTTTGAAGTGAATATGGATATAAAAATATACATATACAGATATAAAAAAAATTAGAGTTACGCCTCTTGGGTCGCGAGCGAATATCAACCCGATTAACCCCCGCCGAATTTGCGGTGATTTTGATGATTGGGAGTGGAGAATGAGTGCTCAGAGCTTGTCCAAAATGCGACGTCGACGATCCCCGTGGATTTTTACCCTTATATACGAAATTTGAGCTCAATCCGCGCAGCCGTTTTCGATTCTATGAAGTACACACACACATATATACACACATATATATATACGGAAGTCTCAATATATATATATAGATTTTACCATTATAGTTACCAAAATTTAATATGATAATTACATTAAAGCGGAAGTGAATGTTAAGGGTGGGAATTCAGTCATGCATGCCAACATGCGACGTCACTATAAAGTTATCCAGCGATATTTCCAATGCATTTCAAGGTCAACAGTTTTCACTGAGATGTAATTTAAATTGTTTTGTATATGAATACACACTATTTACACATTAGGCCATTTTCAAGATTTATATGTTTGTGATCGAGCTTAATGAAATTATTAATTTATGTCTCCCTTCCTCCCAGATATCACAAGAGAAGAGAGCAGGTGGTACAGTATGTTTTCAGAATAAAAAGGTATGGCAGGCTTACTCTGAGAGCATAGCTGCATATTTAGTAGCGAGATGTGCCACACGCAGCGATTCAGATGCGAGTGATTCAGATGCCTCATGCAGGGATTCAGATGCGAGTGATTCAGATGCCTCATGCAGGGATTCAGATGCGAGTGATTCAGATGCCTCATGCAGCGATTCAGATGCCTCATGCAGGGATTCAGATGCCTCATGCAGGGATTCAGATGCGAGTGATTCAGATGCCTCATGCAGGGATTCAGATGCCTCATGCAGGGATTCAGATGCGAGTGATTCAGATGCCTCATGCAGGGATTCAGATGCCTCATGCAGGGATTCAGATGCCTCATGCAGGGATTCAGATGCGAGTGATTCAGATGCCATATACAGTGATTCAGATGACAAATTGCCGCCGGCATTCAGATGCCATATACAGTGATTCAGATGCGAGTGATTCAGATGCAATATACAGTGATTCAGATGCGAGTGATTCAGATGCCTCATGCAGGGATTCAGATGCCTCATGCAGGGATTCAGATGCGAGTGATTCAGATGCCTCATGCAGCGATTCAGATGCCTCATGCAGGGATTCAGATGCCTCATGCAGGGATTCAGATGCCTCATGCAGGGATTCAGATGCGAGTGATTCAGATGCCTCATGCAGGGATTCAGATGCCTCATGCAGGGATTCAGATGCGAGTGATTCAGATGCCATATACAGTGATTCAGATGACACATTGCCGCCGGCATTCAGATGCCATATACAGTGATTCAGATGCGAGTGATTCAGATGCCATATACAGTGATTCAGATGCGAGTGATTCAGATGCCATATACAGTGATTCAGATGACACATTGCCGCCGGCATTCAGATGCCATATACAGTGATTCAGATGCGAGTGATTCAGATGCCATATACAGTGATTCAGATGCGAGTGATTCAGATGCCATATACAGTGATTCAGATGCGAGTGATTCAGATGCGAGTGATTCAGATGCCATATACAGTGATTCAGATGACACATTGCCGCCGGCATTCAGATGCCATATACAGTGATTCAGATGCCATATACAGTGATTCAGATGACACATGCAGTGATTCAGATTAGCTGAAATCAATTCTTGGTACAGTTGCCCATTGAGGCTTCCATTTACAAAATCATTAACAAAAGAAGTTTTGTGCTTAGAATATAGATGTCATTCCTTGTCACCAGTGATGTCGTATAACTGAGAATTGTATTGACACACATTAGGCTGATATATACCAAACAAATTAATATGTGTTGTTGAACTTAGTGTTAATATTTATCTGTATCAAATAATTTAAAGGTACTAAATCCGATCAGACGGTCCATATACCATCAAGATACAGCAACAACAATAACAACATTTCTTCAAAATACGCTCTAGTTATCAAAATCGATTTATTGCAACAAAATAATGCTAACCACTGTCAAATATGGTATCAAATTTCCCAAAACTTGTTATTTATCAACATTTTGTTCAACAAAATATGGCCGTATTATCACTAAGGTATCACGAAATTTGATCTTATTACCACTTGATTTTAGAGTTGTCCATCTTCATCCGCAAATTTGTCCGAGACAATACGTTTGACCACGTGTTTCTGGGTCACATACACATCTCGAGAAATAATAAACTTCGGGTTCTTCGACTCGAATCAAATATGTTTTACCCCCGAAGCCAAAGAAATTGTAATTTAGGAACGTCTGATCGGATTGAGTACCTGTAATCATAAGCTGTCAATTCACGGAATACTGTAAAATACTGTCAAACAATTGGCTGCCACACATTTATCCATTAATGTTATTTATCAATAAACTAAATTTCTTGATTATTTTTCGCTAAATACATGACAGCAGCATTAATTGATATGATCACGCCTATATACCGCGTACATAAAACTGTAGATGGAATCTATTTAGTTACTTCCTACGATTTAAAAGGAAATTTCGATGTTGCATCATAATTCATTCAGGTAGTACTGCCCTGTCGATAGCCGCACTGATAACCTTCAGTGCAAAAAAGTATATATAAAGAAATCAACAAGGCTCGTGCTAACATTTCCAAAGAAATGAAACATGGAAACTGAACAACCCAATGCTGCAGCCGACATATATCAGAAACACGTGTGCGCACCGTGACACTTGTCACTAGCTAATCAAACCCATCAGAAATGTCAGACGGAACTTGACCTGTATTGTTATGTGATTAATCAACACCATGTTTGAAAGTTATCGGATAATAATAATAGTTATCCGGAATCAACATAATCAACAAATTCTAAGTCAAATCAGACTATGATTATTTATATTTGTAGAGTTTCCCTTGTCTAACCCCGTATAATATATCCATTGGTAACCGAATACTCATTGGTGAGTAGTTGCTAGCTTTCCATGGTTCCGCTTGTATGGATATTCAACTAACAGTAACATCAGCAAAGAAAATAATCAGCAAAACCGAAAAAGGAGCTTAACTCCATCAGAAATGGTCGGACCTAACCCAAATTCTAACTTGACGTGTATTTTCATGTGTTTAATAAATGTGAAAGCTACCGGATAAGCATAACTTGTGTTATCATCCGGACAACAACATAACCAGGAAAATTCTAACTCCAAAGGGGGCATAACTCCGCCAAAAACTGTCGGACTGGATCCATATTGAAATTTAGTGGGGATTTCTCAAGTGAATGTCACATTCCAAGTTTCAACAAATTCTGTCGAATATATACTATTCAAGTTATCACCCGGACAACAATAGTTTCAAATGGACGGATGCGCGGACGGGCGCCGCTCATGTATATAGTCCCTCGAACTAACAGAGAAGCTTAAGATAATTCATAGAGTGCTTCGCTACTGTCTGTCAAATTATATGAACATCCCTACAAACAAGAATGAGCCATTCCTATTGAATTCCGTAGAAGTGTGTATTCAGTAATCAAAGGAATATATTAAAATAACATATGAAATATATTTTTGAGCGCCAGCACTTACACACATTCCAAAGGAGAATAATTTATTGCATGCATGTTATACTGTTTTCTTGTTATTATTTAGACATTTTCTTGAGATCTGTATTTTTGTGTGTGTATATAATATGAACATAGAAATAAATATTTTCACGACACCATTGATGATGCAAATTCTTTTTGCAGATTTTTATGTTGTTTTATTGTTGTTTTACGATATTAAAAATCAATGGAAAATCAATGCACAAAATGTAGCTGCATGGTTTAATCAATTCAACCTTGGTCACTGAATAATGATTTATATGTATGGCATTTTCAACACATTTGCATGGTTCGTTTCAGACTTGGTACAATTTCCAATATATTACACTTATTGCTATTTTTCGTTTGATGTGGCACTTCAGCCTGTGTACTAATTTAACCAAATGCACTTGATCGACATTGATGCTGAAGGGGTCAGGGTACTACGTTTTCAGATTTGTGTAGTTTTGGACCAGGAACCAGTCTATTCAACATTATACATTGACTGCTCGCATATAAACAGACGCGGGAGTCGCAACGACAGGCGACAGCTAGATAGCACTTTACATTTACTAAGCAATAATATGTCAACTTTGGGACGAACATCTGTTCTTAAAATGTACTTCCATTAAGTAGAAACTGAAGATATTTGTTGTATGGTTGTTGAATGTTGTCCCAATCGAAGCAGCCGCCTAACTCGTAGTAACTTGATCCTTTCTGTGATACTGATAGCTTGCGTGACGTAAATGACGACATGCATGGAAACCCAGTGGGTACTAAACTAGTAATTTTATGCGTTGAGTAGATGACTTTACTAGCATGGAAATAATACAGAAACAATTATTTGATACTAACGAATATTGACTGCCGGTGTGTAATAAACACAGAACCACACTGGCGTATGAAGGAGTTGAACTGTATCGCAATCGTTTTTATGCCTTAAGTTACAATTCGATCCTGACCGCTCTCATTGTAACGTTGTTCCACAATAACCTCGTGCGATGACGTTCGCCCCTTCACGCGCCTGTGCGGTTCTGTCTATGTGGATTAACGGTTTAACCATGCACATCTGGTGCTAGTGGACATATCCGACACGCAATCATTGTATACTGGCGAAAGAAAGTGACCGAAAAATAGTTGGGTCTGATACAACGGCCGTGTGAATCCGGTTCGACCAATGATTTTTTTCGCAGGGCTCCAGTGGTTTCAGGATATCGATGTCGTTTGATCCATATATCAAAATGTAATTATTTAAAACAAACGTAAACTAATATTCTACCATTATTATTTATTTTATCTGTTATTTATATAAATTTCTATATAATTATGTGTCCATTCAGTAATCAAATGAATATATAATCTTACACATTCTAAAGGAGAACCATTTATATTTATTGCATGCATGGTATACAGTTTTCTTGTTGTTGATTTATATATTTTCTTCTAAGATCTGTATTTTATAGAATATGTACATAGATATCAATATTTTGAGGATTTGTTTATGTTAATAAATGTCAATGCACAAATAGAACTGAACGCTTAATTCAACTCAAAACTTGTTCTTTGAGTAATGATTATAGCTATGGTATTTTCAACACACCTTGCTCGTCCCAGGCTTGGCACAACATTCCAATATATTACACACTTATTGCTATGTTTCTTTGATTATGGTACATCCGTCGGCGTGGCAATTTCACACAAATGCTCCAGAGCCAAACTGTACTGGAGAGGCCAGGTTAGTATACGTTTGCAGATATTTTAAAATTTGGAACAGGAGCCAGTATATTAAACAGGATACATTGAGTACGCTCACTTAAACAGACACGGCAGTCGCCGAAAAAACAACGAACATCTCTTATTAAGAAACTTAAGACAGTTTTTGCCGAATTTCACGAACAAGCCGCCCGATTTGTAGTAATATGACCCTTTCTGTGATACTGATATTAAATGACGTCATACATGAAATCCCACTTGGTACTACAAGAGTATATCACAGGAAACGACTATTATATCATTAGAAAGCCATTACATATTTCCTTTTATCACATTATTTACGTTGAAAACTATGCCATAAATCAATTACATATCAATTACTAATTCATATCACCTTCCGATAATTTGATTGGTTTGTTGACAAAAAGTGTGTTCTGATTGGCTGAATGGCAGCCGGGGGCCGAACCGCATCTCTGACTAAATGCAGGTCAAATTAGTGCGCGATGCCGAAATTCTCGCAATTATAATCTTGAAATATATAGTTTTGGATATTGTTATACGATAAATAAAATATGTAATTCGTATTTATCTAATAAACATACGATATAATGTCACAAACTGAGAACAGAATAGCGCACTATATTTTCGTGTGCATATTAGTTCTGCTAGTTCACCAGGTGTAATTGGGCTTCCGGTGCAATGAAGTGACGTCACATTAACCTTTTGCTGCCGATGTCATATAGCTATTTAGTGATTTGTGCGCGTTTTGGACATCATAATCAATTTATAGGTGTCATATGATAAATCGAATATGTAATTCGTGTTTCTCTCATATGATATTTATGAAACTCGTCACGATTTTTCAGTTTTCTCTCGCCGGAGGCTCGAGAAAACTGAAAATTCTTAGACTCGTTTCATAAATATCATATGAGAGAAACACTCATTGCTTATCCTCTATATCTATCACGAGTGACGAATTGGCACGTGCTTCCGCCAACTTGGCATCGCGCCAACAAAATTTCTTTACGTCGAATCTTGCGAATTAATACTAGTTCGTGAAGCCGCACATGTCAACACAGGACAATGCAAAATGATTTTCTTTGTTTATTAAAGTTAAAATCTTGTCCAACTTCGATGAACTAACGAAAATAGACACAAAAAACAAAGGTGCAAATTGGGGGACCATATGTTCCGTCGGCAGCGCGAGTGCGCAATGCTGTCGTGTACGACTGTGAAGTGTCTCAGCCAAAAATGTAAATATGTGCATTTTTAAGCTTCTGTGAAGGATTTTTATTTGGTAAAAGGGCATAAAGCTCTATTTGTTTCACGTAATATACAAGATCTTCAACTCGTTATGTTGGGATATAAGATTTTATGAAACTCGTTTGATAAATTTGATATTATTCGATGTGATTCAAATTTATCAAACTCGTTTCATGAAATCTTATATCACAACATAACTCATTGGAGAACATCTATATTCTCTGGTAATACACGATCTCACTTTGCTGAAGTTTGCGATAATCGAAGATGACTATGGTAAAACGCAATGCATGACATATACATTACTACATGCTCTGGTAATAGTTGCCAGCGAAAACCTAATTATCAGCATACAATATAGTATAGTGTATACCGGATAATTTGGTTTTCAATATGTACCTAATGCCACACAACTAGTATTATATCCCAAAACATCCGGGGACTATCGTACATCATACAACTCTTGTCTCAATCCATTTAACTATAGTGTCCCAAACTGGGATGGGGTAATCGTATTCTGTATTTGTATTGTATGTGAAATGAATAAACATTGTGAAGTTTGTGTATTGTATTTGTAATAAAGAATTCTAGAAGCCAAAGTATTGTATTTGTAATCAAATATTTAGAAAATTGGAGAATACTCTTAACCCTTTAACCAACAATACGGCCAAAACGCTCAAATAAAGCTTCAAAAAAGCCTAAAATATCTTCCGTCTGTCTCAATAACACCATACAAATATGGATATCATTGAAACCGGTTCATTGACCACATTGTGATGGTTACAGTTATGCCCTGTGCCAATGCATTCTCTTATATATGCGAGTCGACCATAGGTCGCCTCGCATATATATAAGAGGATGCATTGGTCTAAAAAAAAATTATTTAACACTTTTTACCATTTTTTCATACATTCTTTAACAATTTTATATAATGTTTTCTTACATTTTTCAACAATTTTTATAATATTTTTCTACATTCTTCGACAATTTTATCATTTTTAATATGTGCAAAGCCAATGCATTCTCTTATATATGCGAGGCGATCTATGGTCGACTCGTATATATAAGAGAATGCATTGGCACAGGGCCGTTCTGTTGGGTAAAGGGTTAATTGCATTTTGATTACTTTTGATTACTTCTTGTTAATGTATTCTAGATAATTTTGTAGAAATTTGAGATAAAACATTTCTTACTATAGAATCTATTTGAATGGGGGCCAATGGATAACAATTTATATAGTATGTATTGCCTTATCCCTATCAACTATTGGCCAGCTATCTCGGTCACCCTCCGTTATAGAAGTCCCTGGTGTGTCCCATAACGATCAAATAGTCTTCTGCTCACGTGTATCGGCAAATATTTGGAAACTCTACCATCTAGATACCGGTTAGTATCGCTATGTAAATTATAACAAGGTCACCGGAATTTAATAAACCTTTGACTAAAGATTACACCCCTATGAATATATATATATATATATATATATATATATATATATATATATATATATATATATAGGATCAACCATACGATGGAGAATATATATAGTTATACCATAGTTTTTAATTCTGTAAACTTCATCTTTACACCCTACTGTGGGTATACAGCTTCCTACTGTGGGTGCAAATTTCTACAGTGGGTGCAAAAGTTCAAACGTAATTTCACATGTTAAACGTGTATACGCACAGTAGAACTAGTTAGCAAAATAATTCAAATCTCACATTCATTTAAAATTGGAAGTTGTCATTATATCAATTAGATATGTGGAAAATTGCCTGAATTTCAATAAAATGTAGCTTGCTATATTAACTAAGAAACATATGAATGATATTTCCAATTGACTGATCACCAAAAAGAGGATGACGTCATGACGTTAATGTAAGTATCACTATATACGCGTGACGCATATTCCTTATAGCGTCGTGTTTGTGACGCTGGTTAAGAATACACATTCAAAGTAAACAGCGGGGTAGTTGTATTCGCAAACAAAATTACAAAAATAAAAATTATGGCATAAATAAAATACATGCATAGTAGCCGAGAGTACAAAATTTTCACCAAAAGGCTCCTGGTTAGAACCACAATTCCACTCGTGGTGAAAATTTTGTATTCTCGGCTACTACTAGTATGGGTGTATTCTATATTTATACCATTCACTGTGTTTATTCAGATATGACCATGTTTAGATAAACAGAACACAAGTCACATATATAAATCCCACATATTTGCATTTCCAATGGATGAAGGAGAAGATCTCTCGATATTTTCGACCATCCTACTACAACTTCTCTCTCCATTTCCACCTGGTACTCTGAATGCATTGTCCAATTTATATCCCCGGGCAAGCAAAAGCACGTTTAACTTTCTGACACTTATTTTAACTTCTTATCAATTAATTTATGTACTAATTTATATGTTAAATTGACTAATATTCGAGTAATATGCTCTAAATATTGTTACCAGTGACAATAAATTCAGTTATAATATGAATAAATTTTATATAATTACCTAAAATACACCCACTGGGAGTTTAATCAGTGACACCACTCTGTGGACTGTATTTCAATTATAATTTGTCTTTGTTAGATAATCTACTTAGAATCGCCTCATTTTTAATCGATAATGAAATGATAATGAGAGCATTATCGACTCATAATGACTTCAGTATATGTTCATCATCTGCAGACAATGACACAAATAAACAAACTAACGTCAGTTGTACGTTCTTTAAAATGTGTTTCACTGTCGTCCTTCTCCATAAAACGGAAAACGAATATGAGTCCATTATCTGCTTATTTCAGAATAAAATTATCCAATATTATAGGTTGATTATGTGCGTATTTGCTCGGGATATGTTGGATATTTGCATGGCAATCCCAATTGAATGTTATCACATGAGCTCGTTTCAAAAACAAAATGACGAGAAACAAATCAAGTATAAAATCGACGGACTCAAATCCACTTTTCGAAATGAATTTAAACTCGTGAAAAACAGCAAACAGATATTAGACAGGTTTTATTCATTTCGGCATCCACGAAAGAAGACAAATTTATGACTGGCCTGAAATTTCTTGATAGCAATGAGTTTGATAATGGCTTATAACTACTAACCAGTCTCGCCTGTTGAAATGGACCGATGACGGACAGGCGATTAATGCTATCAATGATTGGTGTGGCCATGTTCATGTACAATTTTACATACAGAAATTACACACAAGTGTGTATCCACCCTAAAGTATACCTACTGTATGATAAATCCAACTAATTAACCCATATTGTGATCGAACCAGCCACTGTTACACTGGGTCGTTATTTCGTAATAATCTGGATTCAGACGGATTCAGAATCCGATTACGGGGGCGGGGGTAATTCCCGATTCTAGGTCAGATTTTGAAATTCACGTGGTCTCCGATACTATGTTTATTGTTCTCCCAGCGTCAAACATGCTCATGTATTTGACATAAGTATCATTTGTATATTCTGTATATATTTATAATGTTCATGTTTGTTGTGAAAGTCATGCTTTTCTTCTATGTGTATATACACTGTGTATATACGACACCGGATATTATGCAGGAATTTTACCAATTTTGTCCTCTTGACAGTATACCACCCGTAATAATTTTGACAAAGTTACTCGTTGACTGCATTCGCTATACAATGATCTTGTTTGATTATCGATAACGAGTTGATCAGTCCAACGCGCACGGAGTACTGTTCAATGATAGCGTGTTCCTGCACGGGAAAAAATCAATCATGAGAGCTAAAACGCCTCTTATTTAATACGCTCTCTTCAATTTTCTTGAGTTATCAATGTGTATCTGAAGAGATTGTACCAACGAAGAACGGGTGGGAATTTGTATGGAAATTGTCAGCGCATCCGCACACAATCAGACTTAAACGTCAGGTGCTAGTGTACGGCGAATTACAAATTACAATATATTTACTGTCGTGCGAATTGGCGCTATCGCAAGAAAGAAAGAAACAAATCGACATGTACTGTTTTGTTTTTTGCGATAAAGGTGAACAAATGAGATAAATACGATTGACGGACTACATCAATGGTAAAATAACTTGTAGTCCGATAGCTGCAGTTACTATGCGCTCGCTACAACGAAACATGCTTGAACGAAGTCATGTATGGTTTTGTAAGGAGATCAATTGCTCCAGTTTGACTTGAAATTAGTTGTATATCGATAATATACAAAAGGGGTCAGGGCAAAATAGTTTGCAACTTATGAAGACCTTCCACGATGCCCCATTTCCCCCGGAACCCGTATAATATTTGAATAGGGACGGTGGTAATTGCCCGTCTGCATGGGTTACATATTTCGCTGCTCCCACTTAACATTTCAATTTTAAGTTTATTGTTTGCCTTTATATTGTAGAAGCTGTTCAACTAATATATGCATTAATTCATCATCTTGGTTCCCATTTGTTCAAATAATAAAAAATATTGTTTTGTTTTTCCAATAATTTTTAATTCTGATCATAAACTTGTGAACATGAACAATATTCATCTATATATAAATATTCATTTATGTTCTACAGATCCTACTGTCAACCCAAGGCCGCATAACCCGGGATAGTAATAGGGGCTGCTCTAAGGGTTTGCTATGTTCAATGACTAAACTAGTTGGTCAGATTCAATAGAGCTGTTTATTGATAAAACAACCAAAACATTATATATATATGTATATATATATATATATATATATATATCAAAATTAACATAACCAAAATATATATATATAGTCATGAAGGTGGAGGGCAAAAAACGCCATCAACCACCTAAGAAAAATAAAATTATCAATATATATTGACATAACATAAAATTATCAATATATAATGACATAACAATTATAAAATATAACGGAAACAATTTCCAAAATGCTCCCCCGGGCCTCACGGGGTGAGCAGTTATAGACAAAGGAGATAGACTTAAAGGGGTGGGTGGGTTCGGTGTAAATAAAATCTTCTACATTTATGAGTTCTTAAATTATTTCAAGAGAAGATTTTTTCCCAATCTTGGAATTGTAGAAATGGCGTCTCAAAGATTTGTGTGCGCATGCGCAAAACTGGAAATCGACAACCCGTGTTTCAATACCGTCATACCCAAAACCAATGGTTTATTTGACTACTGTAGAGACGGATCGCTTGAATATAAATGCGATTATTTCGTAATCGTGTATTTATGTTCTACATATCCTACTGTCAATCCAAGGCCGCATAACCCGGGATAGTAATAGGGGCTGCTCTAAGGGTTTGCTACGTTCAATGACTAAACTAGTTGGTCAGATTCAATAGAGCTGTTTATTGATAAAACAATCAAAAAATTATATATATATGTATATATAGCTATATATATATCAAAATTAACATAACCAAAATATATATATATAGTCATGAAGGTGGAGGGCAAAAAACGCCAAAGGGACAGCGTTGTATCAAAGATGTCCTGCCCCCACCCAAACCAAGAGAGCAGCACGAAGCCTTACGAATTAGGCTGAAGAATGGTAATTGAATGAAAGGAATCCAGATTGATTAACTATGGATATCAGTATGCACGACCGTAAAAGAAAATCTCCAATGTCTGACCACAATAAAGGTAACATGTATACATTGTATATAAGGTATGAATCACTAATTATGAAGATGAAACCTTTGTAGAGAGTGCCTGTAACCTGCACTCGGATAAACAGGAACCGGACGTACACTCATGTATCCAACTGAAGCTACTGATAATTACGGTGACTCATTATTAACCCTTACTACATGTATATGAGTAACGTAAAGTTTCAGGCGAACAGCTGAAGTGAGCCTGGCTGCTTGCCTGAACCCAATACATTAGAGAATGATTAACATCTTGGTAATCTGATAATTACAATGACAAATATAACTCAATTTGTGTAACTGGTATAAATGGACCAGGCTGCTTGCCTGAGCCTCCGATATACTTGATATAAAATTGGTGTACAATCTAAGGAGTGAAATTACAAGACCAGATTAAACACTAAATCTTAGAGCGACCCGTCTGCTTGCCCGCGTTGCCTGCATTCACAAAAATATTGAAGGTCATCAGATGTGCGTGGGGGTGGGGGGGGGTGTGGTTGGGCCTGGCTGCTTGCCAGCGCTCGAAGAAAATTACTTATCTGAAAACCCATGGGCCGTGAATGTGGGGAGAGGAGTTGCTTACCGATGATACAATTGGTGATGGTCCCAGTGAGTGGTAATTAAAATGGTAGATGGAAAGCTGAAATGTACAGTGACCAGGCTGCTTGCATGCGTTCACGAAAATTGAGGCCAGCGAGATGCTCGTCGTATGTGTTTGGGTGTTGTCTGGCTGCTTGCCAGCGCCAAAAGGAAAATACTGTCTGTGATAACAATGTGACTTGGGGGGGGGGGGTGGCCCGGCTGCTTACCTGCACTCACTTGAAAATTACCGGTTCTTGAGGTTGGACGCGTTGCAACTTGACATACTGTCTAGCGAATGAAAATTGTAATGCTATAATGTAGTTGGTCGATGTATTTTCGGAATGCATCAGATTTCCAGCGCCCCATCTGACGGATTTGTGCATCTGAAAAACCGCGATCGGCGGCCTCTGAACATCCTCCGATACGGAAACTATGGCCATTATAGACAGATGGATCCAAATTACAGAAGGATAAGGCCCGGTGTGAGCAATGATCAAATTCTTTACGGCTTACAGGTTTACTGGATTTAGTAATAAACAGAGGGCCTGCTGCTGTACCGCGTTGTTGGACAAACCGATAGAGTAGGTGAATGGGGCAGCTTGAAATTGGAAGTTGATGCCGTAAATGTATGTTGTGAGGTAGCCCAGATGGGTTATGCTTGAAGTTGCGAAAGCATATAGATGCTCCCGTATCCGTGAATGATACGTCCTGAAATTGCAGGACGTTGTCAATTTGTGAATTAGTTGTGATGCACAATTCACCAACGCGAGCCAGTGCGAAAAAAGCCAATGAGAAAAAACACTGAAACAATAAGGTAAGGGACTGGTCTGAAAAAAGTAAGTTAACGCGTCAATAAGTCGGGTCAATAAGTTGCGTGTTATTGGCAAACGAACATCCGAAGATGGCTTAAGACGGCATATTCCCATTAGGGTTTTCTTCACCAAGAAATGGGTGTGGGGTCTGGGAATCCTCTAGATTTATGATAAAAGGCTAAGGCTAACAAAAATGTTTGTACCGATTTGTGTCCATAACTATGATGAAACAGATATGCTACAAATTACAATATGTTATTTTGGCTGATAGGCAATGTTGCGTTGATGTTGCAATATGATTGATATAAGCCCCAGACTTTCTTGTATAGTTTAAATGTGGCTGGTGCTAAAGAGTGACTGAGGAGGTGATCAACTATTCCAGTAAGCATTGGAGATGTAAGTCGGGTGGCACTGGCTCTGGCTCCGCTGACATCCATGGGGCTGTCTCTTTGAATTTGTCTACCTGTTGGCGAGAAAGCATGTCGGGCAAAACATTAGATTTCCCTGGAATGTGGCAAGCTCGGATAAGAATGTTATACTTGAGAGATAACAAAATGAGACGACGCAGAAGTGTTAACAAATTAACATCCTTGCATGTTTGTTGGTTGATAATGGTAACGACTGCTTCCTTGTCCCTATGAAGATGATACTTTTATTTGCTATGTCTGGTCCCCATATGGAAAGGGCTACTACTATAGGGTAAAGCTCTAGAATTGAAATATGGTAGGCGGTTTCTGATGGAAAAGCACCATAGAACCATTTAACTTTGAAAATTGCGCCGAAACCAATTGTAGCGGAATCTGTGTACAACTGTAGGTTGTCGGTACTGAGCCAATGTTCATCTAAGAAAAAAGTGCTGCCATTATAATTGGTTAAAAATGTAAGCCAAAGCTGTAGGTCAGCTTTAGTTTGTTTATTAAGACGGATTCTGTGATTGGGCTTAGTTATGTGGAGGGTCAAATTAATGAGACGTCTTAAGAACACACGTCCCGGCAATACTACTGAACAAGCAAAATTTAGCACTCCTATTATACTTTGAAGCTCCCGCAGTGTTGTCTTCTTCACCCCCAACATGTTTTGTATGCGAGTCTGACAGTCTAAAATCTTGTCCAAAGGGAGACGGGCCTACATTAAGACAGTATCTAATTCAACACCCAAAAATGTCATAACCTGACTGGGTTGGAAAGTATTCTCAGGATCCATAGGTACCCCAAGAAATTTGCACATCCCCAAAAAGCTTTCCAATGATTTACTGCACAGTTCTTCTGTAGCCTGAACTATGAATATGTCATCCAAAACATGTGTTACCCTGGAGATACCAAGTTTATTGACAGCTACCCATTAAAGAGCTGTGCTAAAACATTCAAATATTAAACATGAACTGGATGCCCCTATGGGTAGGGTTCGGTCATAGTAAAATAGGTCCCGCCAACGGAAACACAAGAGGTTATGGTCTTCGGGATGGATCCCGACGCATTTAAAAGCATTTTTAACATATGTCCTTGAGCCCTTGCCTGCTGATTTTAGAAGACGGATAGCATCATAAACCGTGGCGTATTGAACTGTTGAGTTACATGTGGGAATGCCATCGTTGACGGAGGAACCGGCCGGAAATGAAAGGTGATGTATTATACGATATTCCCCAGGTTTTTTTCTTCGGGACCAAACCCAATGGGGAAACCCGAAAATGTTGCAAAGGTGGAGTGTCAAAAGGCCCTGCAACTCGACCTGCAAGAAGTTCGGTGGCCAGTTTTTCATCAACCACTGTCGGTAGGTCCAGGGCAGACAGGAGGTTAGGTGACATTTGTGTTCCGGGAGGACCGGCATAACCTAATCTAAATCCATGAGAAAACCCGGTGATACGGTATTGAAGTTTAGCAATGGGATAACCATCGAGCACTATTTTCAGTTGTTCAACTTTGATAGGGGTAGTTGGATGGCCCGCACACTGCGTTGATTTATTTGGATACCGGTTGACTTCGCCCTGGCTTGGGGTGGGCATTGGTCCGAAAGGGGTGAGTATTTGTATTGTTTGAAGCGGTACATGTGTGAAGAGCATGGTTCCTATGACATGCAGGGCAAGTGTGGTTGTACGGACATTGTCCGCTACATGGGCTCCCACTATGAAATTTTATGCAGTAACCGCGAGGTACCGGTGTTGAGCGGTAAGGATGAGAGCGGTTAAATGGTCTGTAAGAGTAGGTCTGGTTTCTATTTGAGTTTTGCTTCTGTGGATCATTAGATTTCGGCAACGTATTTAAGTTGGTGTTAAAACGGGCTTCAAACCATAACTCGTTATGTATTTGGTTCCATGCCAATTTGTGTGAGTGGTGCAAGCGACGGAATTCGCGGTCATACCAGGACCAATTACCTTTCCCTGTAGCAATGTTACGAATGTTTGATTGATATTTTAGCATTTGTCGTGCGACAGTACTGGTTGAATCACCATGCTTCATCAAGTAAACGGCCATGAAAATTTCGTAAGCCACAAACCACTGTCCAATATTTTGAATACCCTTAGGGGGTTTTGTGGAGCAGGAAAACACTGGACGATCGATCTCAAATCCGGCTATTTGTACTACATTGTAGTCCTGAGAATCACGATTGGAGGGGAGGAGTTCGGAAAACTCGATAAAATCCCCTGCCCAAATTTTTTCTTTTAATCGTAGGGGCACCATATCCTCTAGGGGAATTGTGTTGGAAACTAAACTGTTTGCATCGAGATGAGGCTCTGCAGTTAAAGAGGTATTGCATGTATCAATTACAGGAAAAATTGGCATACCGGTAGATGCTAATGCAAATGCACCATGGTTTGAGTGACCCTGCATTTCAGGTGATGCTGACAATGGAGTCGGTTGAGATACTGCACACATAAATTGTTCATTCCGGCGACCAGGCTGGTCAGGACAGGCTGAAGAAAGCTGATCCACCTCTGATGTAGGAAAGTGCTGAGCAGACAGAACTGGCTGATGACCGGCAGATGCCTGACGGTGAGCCGACATGGTAATCGGAAGTGAGGTAACCACCGGAGTGGAGGCAGTCCAATGAACGACCGGCACTGTGCGAGTTTGAGTAACCACTGGACGGAAAGTAGAACCAGCTGAGGAATGAAAGGCACTAGCTGGCTGCCAAAATGTGGTAGAGTCCATAAATGGGATTGGTTGTTGTCCCACTGTCGAGCTAGCCCATGAATGGTGTCCGAGAAAGTCTGCACGCACCGGGTCCGCCTGTGAAAATAGTATGCGTGGCACTGTACAGGTGGTAGTGTCAGAGTGAAGGACAGCCTGGCGAGGTTCTGGACTCGGAGGTACCGATAGAGTGAATGGCTGCTGAGGTATCGAACCGGGATACACAGATGGAGTGGACACTGGCAATGCTAAAGGTATGGAAGTCCGAGCTGGCATCGACAAATCGAGCGGCTGAATGTCGCCCACCGCGGCAGACACTTTCCGTGGACGTCCCCGCTTGCGCGCTGGGCGAGAAGGGTCTGGTGGAGGACTCTTCCGTATACGCTTGTGGACCATGCTAAATGGAAAATAGGAGAATGAAACTCTCACCTGTCAATTAATAGATAAAAATGTCCCATTACATACTAGTAAGTGAGAGCGACTCGAAAAAGAGCAGATGTTCCAAATGAGCGCGACCGAATTTAATACTAGAATATTGGTCGGTAGTCTGAAAGGCACTAATTATTCATACTAATAGTTGCTAGCTCATTTTGTGACTGAACCGAAGAACAATATACAAATTAATAAACAGGTTAAGTAATAAAATTTTAACATTAGACTATGTGCCAGGAAATATGAGGCAAGCGGATTTATAATGTACACCCATGTGTATTTCAGATAGCTTTAACCTGTTGAGTTGTATTGATTAAATAGCAGAAATAAAGCTTGGAGGCTAATCAGTCTACTAAAAGGCAGGTGAGAGACATACAAAGCTACCGGTATAAAGTATTTTGTGAAGTTTGTATGTACAAATAATGCCACACATCCACAAATCAAACACACAGACAGACATTCCACAAATGCAATTGTATACTTACAGAAACATGTATCAATATGTATGTCTCAGTCTACAAACCAAGTCCGGGGACTCGTGATATGGGGTTTGTAAGCGAACTCTAAGCCATCATATGGCGAAAGGGTGCGGAGAGCAAATTAACTGATATCGCATCGCAATACGCGACCCAAATTTGGATAATAGCTATGCAGTTAAGTTAGAATTTTTTATTAATTTTGAACAATGCTATCCAAACATGTCAATGTGAGGTTATTTGCTAATCAACATTTCAAAAGTAATTTGCTCCCTGTATTCAAAAGCAACGTAAAGGCACCTGGGGATCCTAACCGGTCCCCGAAACGAGTGGCGCGATAAAGGCAGAAAGCAAGTGAACGTGTAAGTGGCTAGCTCATGAAAGGTAAATAGCTAGGCATTTGATGACTACTGCTATCAACAATGTGCCAACCTTGAAAGGAAGGCAATCGCAAAATAATAGCCACAAACAGGAGGGATAAACATTCCCTAAGGGATAAACATTCCCGAAATTGAGTGGCGCGATAAGGGCTGAAAGCAATTTAACAGTTGAGAGGCTTGCTCAGCAAAGGCAATAGCGATGACAATGAGCAAAGTTGTTTAAACGTCTGTAAGGCATCCTAAATTAGGAAATCGCAACTTGCTATCGCCAACCATGATATGAAGGTAATCGCAAAAGAAAAGCCACGTAAAATTGGGCCTGTGAACATGTTGCTTTCGGTATGGGTCCCAAAGGGACTAGATTCAAAGATAAAAAGTGCACCGTATAACATAATAACATGCGAGAATGCATTGCACAAATACATGGAATGCAGGTAAAAGGATCGAATGTGCTGAAACCATAGTCCCCAGACACGACCTGTAGTTTAGTTATGAAAAATCTGTCGGTTACGATAGCGACCGACCCCGTGAAGGATGGCACCCCGGATACTGCGGAAAAAGAAACGCAGCCCCACATCATTTAGATGTACCCCATCTGAAAGATACTGAAGGGATTCCATCCCCAAATCCCGATGTTGCCACACTATGATTTGGCTGCCTGAGAGTTGAGAGGATTGTTGTGAAAAAAATGTTAACAATTTATGTATTACCTCTAAAACTCTCATGTTATATGTGATGGGATCCACTGGCGAGCGCACCAAGATAGGAGGACCAACTGCTGGTTTAATTTTATATTTAATGTCAGTGCGGGGGAAGGGGTGTCCTATGAAAACTAATTTAACATCTAGTTCCCGCACTAACTGCCTCGCCAAAACTGCAACTTCCGCTGCAACTGAGGGACCGGTCCCGGCTGGCTGAGCCAATGAATTTACGCCGGTCTGTAAAATTACAATGTGAGGGCGGTATTCAGCCACCCGGGCCCAATCCCTCAGTTGCATGGAATCACAGGTAGATCCCCCTACACCCAGCATTCTGACTTCAAAAGCCCCAGAGGCAGATGAAAATGCGAAAGCATTAAACAAATTTGGTGTGGGCCCAGCAGACGTTAATAATGAATAGGCGAGACGCTTAATATAACTGTGGCCCCAAACTAAAACACGGACAGAGTCAGCATCGACCATAGCGCACGCCATGGTGCATAAAGTTAACAGCAAATTGACTGATAGATCAGGACCGGTCGTAATAAAACGTAAACAAAGTCGAAAGTTCAAAGCCGGTTTTTAAAACGGCGAATAAATACGAATGTTACACGAAAATTGGTGAGACAAAGACACCCAACGATGCGCAATGGTCGATGCCGAACGTTCTATCGTCTAAAGTAAATAAAATCTTCTACATTTATGAGTTCTTAAATTATTTCAAGAGAAGATTTTTTCCCAATCTTGGAATTGTAGAAATGGCGTCTCAAAGATTTGTGTGCGCATGCGCAAAACTGGAAATCGACACCTCGTGTTTCAATACCGTCATACCCAAAACCAATGGTTTATTTGACTACTGTAGAGACGGATCGCTTGAAAATAAATGCGATTATTTCGTAATCGTGTATTTATAAATATTTCATTCAATAAATTGTGCCTATAATTCCTGGGGATATGGGCTTATGGATCCCTCAAGGGGTGGGGTCAGCAATGCAACTATTCTGCAGTTGTAAAACGGACAGGTACAATTAGACATACATGTAGATTAATGTAGGTTAATTCTTGAATTTAATGGGGTTATTCTGAAAGGACAAGTAGGCCTAACAGTTGTTTTTTGACATTGCGACGTATTTCACCAGATGAATAGCAGCTACAACAAATGTTAATAGTGTGGTCCAAATGTTCTTTATATGGAGCGCGGTGGTGCATGTTGGGAGGGGATGGGATCATTTTTTCGACAACATGTTTTTTTAATTCGCCGAAACTGGGGCGTGAAAATACGTGCATAGCTGCCAATGATTTCATCAGCAATGGCCTCCCCACATCATTCGTGCACCACATGGGTTGGTTTGGCCAATTTGCAATCCAGCTCAGTAATCATGCATTTAACACACCACATGTCCACACCATGGTGTCCGTGCAAAGCACCGATCACGTGTATTGTGTGGATATATAAATGGGACAACTTGCGAATGCGGTATTCATTCTGTCCGAAATGTCTTCATTGGAGATAGCACACGTAGTGGAGTCTGCCCAGGTGGATAACGAGACTACGTGTGAGATTTGCGGGTTTAAAACGAAATATAAATACAACTTGGAAATTCACAAATCAAGACGCCATGGAGCCCTGCCAAGTGCTACAGTAACAACCACACCAGAAGCAGACCACGTTTATGACGTTTTGTTAAGATTTACAAATCAAAGCCGGGTTTGGTTCTGCACAGGAAAGGGAAACATCTTTTATGGTATCTGAGTTCTTCACAGCCGTGCTTCGTGGTGAGATGGCTGATAATGTTAGCTCCCGCTTATCACAATATGCACACTGATAATCTGGAAAATAAAATGAGCCATTGTTCACCTGAAGAATAGCAAAACTCACTCATATGGTGTTTAAAATGCAACGCGCAACCCCTAGGTTGCAGTATGTTATTTTAGTATGCCAAATCGACTGTCACTACGTTACGCATTTAATTCCACGTTTGCGGAGATATTAGCCAGACACAAAACAATTATGTAAAATAAAAGGCCACTAGGCCACACGTCCCCCGAATAAGTTGGCTTCATTTGCCCGTGTTTTTTCGAAATAATTATGCGAACAATCATAATATGTTTATGTAGAAACGGAGCGATAGCTCCGACAAAAATCACCAGACCTGGACCATATTCAAACCTGACTTGAACAATGTGATGGATATTCCTCATGCATGTAAAGTATCTTGGGATTAGTTGCTATTAACTGGAAATATCCGGACCAGACGAACATGGCAATTTATAGGTCGAAAAACGATCAAAACTAATAAAAAATTCACCTGACCGGAACAATATTTGAACAAGACATCAATCTCAATAATGTAATGTTTAGTAGTCGTACAAAGTCTCGTTCCGATCCGATATTACTCATCGGAGTTATTATAATGACAGCATGAAAATAGCAATGTCTAAGTAAAATAAATGGGCATAAATCTGAGGGAAAAATCGAAATGAAACCATAATTGACATTGACCTCAATAATGTGACCGTTATTCCTCATTTGAAGTGTCGTTTCGGTCGGAAAATTTGAGATGGAGTTAACAGTCTGACAAGAAATCGGACGGACACACGGACGGATGTGCGGACGAACAAACGCCGCTGATTACAATAGTCCTCTGACAATATTAGGGACTGGGGTCAACAATACAAACTTGAAAGTGAGGTTTTATAACAAATAAATATATTTTCCATTTTCTCTTTCTCTCCCGATATATGCAGGCAAATGTAATTCTAAATTGACTATCGACTTGCTATTTGTATCGAGCTACATGTATAACGCAGATGTTAAAAATGTACTCCGGTTATTTACATTTATAATGACACGAAGATACCCTTCGCATAGCTTTCCGCACATTTTATTTTACAATTTATAAAACCATTGTTGGCGTGCAGTTACTAACCAGTTCTGGTGTGTGAAGTCAGAATGTGTCTAAACTAAGACTGACTTCGATCATTAGCTAGAGGGAGTTCTGTCTATTATCTATTATTATCATTAATGCTTATTTCAATGTTTGGCGTTTCTGGAAAACAAGTATCATAACCATCGTCAAATATGATAGTTTGTGTTATATTTCAAAGAGGACCTTCAAATGTATCATGCCAACTATATTTCTGGTCGTTAGCCCCCTCTGATTTTATTTTAAAACTAAAAAATAAGTCACCATTTAATTAGCATACATGTGGTGTACAAATGAGCTGCAACACACCACAATGACATAATCGTCACCATAATGATGTGTAATTATACGACTCCAGTTTTAAACCAATCATTTGCCAACAATTGGCAGATATTGTTTAGGCTTGCAATATGCCGTACAGTAATAGAACATGGGAATTGCAATTTGCACGACAGTACTCCTGCAATACGCCGTACACCAAATAATTATGTCTTTCGGCAATAGTTTTAACAAACAGCCGAAAAACTCATGTTTGGTGCTATATAATTGATTATGGACATTTCGTAAGTCATGTGTATAGCAATATTTAAACATACAAATGTGTTAAATACAAGAAATTCGGTGTTTAATAGAGCAAGTTGCAGACGATCTGCGGAATTTCACATAATAATCGTGATTTCTGAGGACGTACTTTATATTCAGAATTTATATATAGTATAGGTTAGAAGTCTAGCATACTCACCAATTATTCAGAGGTATGTGATATTCCTGATATGTCCTGGTTTTTCACAATCACGAATTTTCTGTCAAAAATCTCGGCATATTATGTAAACAAACACATGTTTTCCTGCATAATATCCGGTGTCGTATATACACAGTGATATACATGACACCTAAATAGCTGCCAAACGACTTAATCGCATCTTTTTTACAAGTTAAAGTGTGTTTATTGATGGCAAGCTTTTCTATCAGCTCTAGATCTCCTGAATCAAATTCCGAAGTCGTTGTGGATAACACACCAAATTGTCAGTTGTGGAGGGACGTGGCAGCAGGATTGGTTGTTGTGTCTCGACCCCCCCGAACCTTTGTACAATTTTCTTAGCTGTACAGTCATTCATACGTGAGGAAAATCAGGATTCTTTTGACTTAACACTATTCCAAATAATGATACATACAAGCCAGCAAACGCAACAAACACAACCAATTTTAATCAGATCTATGTACAAACTTGTGACTAACTCGGGGGATGGGGTGACCGGTAATCTGTATATATGTTCAACTTGTTTTGGTAGTCATGTTGCTTTGCCATTAGAAATTATTTATATTTAAGTGTAATAACATATAGGAGATGGGGTACCCTTAAGTGAGTCAGCACTTGTCCTCCGATCCCATTGTCTCTATAAACAAATGTATATGTTATATATGTTATATATCATGTGTTATCTAAATTTGACAAATAAATATGTTTAAACTAAACTTTGGTACATTTCCAGCAGTTGGAAAGTTCATGCCCGACACAACATTAGTTGGAAATTAACTTGACACCATATACTGATATATAGGTTGAAATGTTCTCACTGTTTGATTTTTCAACCAGTAAAAGTTGGTAATTTTCCAATCTTAGGGTGTGTCAAGTTGGAAATTTGCAAGGGGGTGCAAATGGAATTCTGCGAACCTGTGAGTTTGTTTCAAGGGGGTGCAGTTGGCCGAAAATTTGATGGAGCACTCCCATGGGAAATCTCAAGCCACTTCCCTAGATCTTGTACGTGTGGGTACTTAATCAATAAATTGACTGACATTTCCACTATATAGTCCTGAGATCCTAGAATAAGCTTTACATTTGTGTTTGTGCGATTTGGAGATGCAGTTCACGTTCGATAATGAGACTCTACAGCGACTGCATTTAACAAAACAAAACATATATTAAATATGAACTTGCTATAATACTAGATAGTACATACGTGGATCTGATAATCCATCGATATCATATAATTCTACTATTTCTTGAATAAGAAGGAACATATAATAACGAACAAAAATGAAGACGTATCCATGCAGGTTCACGTGAATTCGGTCAATGGTGATGTATCCGCCGAATTTGAAATCGACATTCGTTCGGGCGGTATTTTATGGATGGAATTGTGAAATGAACATGATGAAAGTGACAATGAAATTGACAATGATTTGCTCCAAGTTCGCCATAAACCGAAGTGCTCCCCCCAGTGTTACTATCAATAACATTATTATTTCGCTAAATTTAGTAATATTCTCACTTTTCACACTCGATAACACATATTTGTCTCCGCATTTAAAATTCTTTGATATATATCGTTTATACTCTGCAACCATTTGTACACAAGGGACGGATTCTTATGTTTTATTGTCTTTGTAAACTCCGAGGTGGCGAAATCTCGGTTTGTTTACATTATGAACGTTTGAGTCCGTAATCGAAATCTGAATCCGGATTACAACGAAATAACGATTGATTTCGATTACGGACTGTTCGTTTACTGATTCTAATCTGTTCGTTTACCGAACCACGTCGTACGCGGGACTAATCCGTAATCTGAATCCAAATTCTCTAACGAAATGACGACTCTGGCTGCACGACCACTTATTAATCTCGTTGTGTGATACTAATTAACCCATTTGGTGATCTAAACAGGCATCAATGTTACTATGGATATCTGATTAATCGTTATGATGCTGGGGTGCATTGACCGAGTTTAAAGGAAGGTTTTTATTGCCGGCTTGTTTTATTCGTTTAACCGTTCCTTATTGACATGTTATATAGTGTTGATTTATTCAATAACATTTCATTATTTATTGTTGTAATGGTTTATTCCCAGACACATACATGTGTAACATGAGATATATAACATATATACAAGGTTGTGTGCACATAATTACCGAAGTCACTACCTGAAAGCAAGTACATAAATGCCAGTGTAACCCTGCAAGGAAATGTCAATCAACTTCAAGTATAAGTAGTAATAAAACGGTGTTATTTAACTTCATTGATCTTAAGCCCCTTCGTGATGTAAATTGACAGATTCTTCATTGTATTCTTGTTACTGTCACTGACAAGGTCATAAAACGGTTCATGGGAGCCAGTTTTCCATATAATTTCAGGTATGTATCGGGTTCTTAGCTCACGCAGTTTAGTGCAGTTCATTATAAAATGAAATTCGTCTCCGTGTTCATGTTTACAAGCAAGGCATAATAAACTATCGGCGTGTATTGTGCTTTTCTTTTTCTTCTTTTTCCATTTCCTCACCTAAATGGCCAATCTGTGGTTAGCAGTTCTTAATTTCTGTATGCTAATATAAATACTAAAGGGCAAATTATAATATGCTGATAGGGAAGGTAAATGTTTAAATTTAATGTACAGCTCACCACGTTTAGATTTCTCAACATCGTTTTTCCAGTTCAAGTGGAACTGTTTAATTAGCGTCTGCTATAGGCTAGTTGTCATCGAGTTAGTCAATGGAATATGTGTCTCCCAGGTTCGACTGAATCCAGTCACCGATAAAATTGATTTGTGTCGTTCTATTATTGGTGGTGTGTCTCCACGTTCGTCCATTGCTAATAGTAAAGAGTACATTTTTCGAGGGGTGTCTGTCTCTATTATCACTTGCAACCAATTTGGACCAGAAAGAGATCATTCGCTTTTTAATTTGAAGTTCCAAGGGCCATCGCCCCAATTCATCATAAACCATGTAGTTTGGTGTACTAGATTTCATACATGTCAGTAATTTACAAAATTTCAGATGGACAACTTCCATGTCTTTCGTATTTTCTATGGGATCAAAATGGTTAGAATCGACACACACGCAAACCTGTGCAATCTGTTCTATGTAAATAGTTTGCTTTATTCATTGCACCACACGATCTGTGTTTAACGTCTTTGAATTTCACAATGATTAGTTCAGGATATCTGTTCGTTAGTAAACTTACGAACGTTTCTTGTTGAAAACTGTCCGTGCCTTTCTCGGGTGATTTTGTTTTCACTTGAAATGTCACTATATTGGACAGTAGCCATGCATGATTTAAACATAGTTTATTATCCCTCAGTCAATAAACAAAATACAAATAAAGGTAATACAGTTCGTGACATGAATGAGAGGCGATAAAGGGATCGGAGCACAAGATACAGAGCGTATACGTATGGAAGCTCCTATCCCTTATATGAACGGAGAATGCCGATTCATTTAATGTGGGCCTCAAGATGTGTTGTGTAGACATATTGGTAAAAAAGCTGAAGAAATTCATTATTATCATTATTATGTTTTTTTTATTTATGTGGTATCAGTAAAATAATTTCAAAGGTAGGGGGATGTAATTCTTAAAATGGAGCTCTGAGTCGGTTATGTTTAGTTTAGTGTGGTTTATTGCCTATATTCTTCACTAGAAATAAAAATTGGCTTTAGTTCAGTTATTAAGTTTATAATAGTAGCCATGCATGTAGTTGTTATATTTATATACTGTGACCACTCTACACACGTGGAGGTCAATACAACTCAACACCTAAGGCATTTTATTTTCTATTACTTGGTTTACGGATTTTCTGGACTGAAAGTTAGGAGAGGTGGGAGGAAAAAAAATAAAACTAAAATTGGAATTATTTTGGTCTTTTTTTTACTTTCTGAAAAAAAAATAGGGTAGGCATAAATAAATTTGTTTTTAAAATGTAATATATGAATCTGGTGTCCCTGATTTACTGATATGTAAGTTTTAACCTTACTGAAATGTGGACAGGGACATTTTAATAGAAATCTATATACTTGGTCATAATATTTTTGACTGCTGTTGTTTTACCATGTGATATGCAATTCGGCGCACAATCCCATACTGCTCTTTCAGAGCTGAATCTCCTCATCAATGGCGAGGTTGTGGGTGTCTCCATAGTGAAAACAGATTGGTTGTTGGATATTTCTATCCACAATATCTGTGGAATGCTGATATCATCGTCAAGATAACTCGCTATAATGTTCCCGATTGGACGCGAATGCGCAAATGAGATTTGGACGAGTCATCAAAACAAAACTCTGATACGTGAAAAAAATATCTCCTTGTTTCTGCAGCTTCGGCCATTTTAACGATCTACAACTTCTCAAATTGGTCTCATGTATTTACGTACTATGATGTAGCGTACCACATTGAACTATCGACGCCGACACATCGCGGTATGTTCAATCTATGTTGTTTTTTACGCAACTTGAAACTTTTGTTTCTCATTAATATTTTGTTTATGACTTTGTTAATATCCCCATGGGCGGTAATAAAAAACCCCCAAATCTGAAATTTTATTTTTATTGACAAACAGCGTTTATTTTGGGTCGGGAAATCCGTAAACCATGTAATAAAAATTAAAATGCCTAAACGAAGTAATTGCCCCCATCATATTTCGGGGTTTTCTATAAATGTATGCGTTCTATTGTTATGTAATTTGGCAGATATATTCTCAATCGAAAAACTCATCCACCCTATGGATGATGGCCATGTACATGTAATTAAGGTTTCACCACCCTATGTATGGTGGTCATGTAATTGATCCACCCTATGGATGAGGGTCATGTAGATCCACCCTATGGATGATGGCCATCCATGTTTCGGCTCATTACAGTATAGTCAATTGTTGAACTTATTAGCTAGATTAAGCCACCCGTACTTGTAACTTGTAACATACGTTACCATGGTATCGCTATGGAGATGCGCATGGCGGCAACAGTCAGAAAAGTTTACAGCGCCAAACCTACACGTTTTAGATATCGGTCAACGCCTAGCGAAAGTATCGTATGTTACCCATTGGACCAAATTAGTATTTAAAATAGAGGATTAGACATGAACGACTCCAGATCAGCACATGTATACTTACGCTGCACATCACTCTTATACGAAGTGTTATATTCTGTACAATATGTGAAACTGTTGATCATAATGTGTGTCGATGGAATTGTCTCAACATTGAATATGAGATAGTATGTGAGTATATCATAGTTAGTAAATGAGATATGTTCTATTTGAGAGACAATTAAACCTGGTAAAACGTATATATTAAATATCTGGCAACAGCTTTAATTTACAACGTTGTGCTGCATAGTTCAGTTTTGACACAATAGTCTGGTTGACAAAAAGTTTGATTTAGAACAAATTTGGACTAAGTTGGTTTTAGTTCCATTTTGAAGAGGAAGATATCTCATTGTATCCACAATCCGCTAAAATCCGATTTAAGCAAAATGTTCTATTCAAAATGGCGTCCAGTGTGGCAGTTGGTATCGAAACATTCTGAATTTATGTGGTAGGTGCACCAACTAATACAAAATTAGTAATAAAATACACACATATAAATAAACAAATAATACTTAGTCGTAAACCATATTTCTAGAATGTCTGTACCATAATGGGCGCCAAAATGGACAAAACGAATGGAGTTTACAATGTGTGCAAAATTTAATAGCTGGTCCATAAATAATGAACAAACTGTGTATAGGACACTTTTGATAGAAGCAGATATATATGTGCGCAGAGCAGTCTCACGAATGTGACCCATCATCATTTATTTTTATATCAACAACACCAAACCTGTCATAATTAACTACTATAGAAAAGTATGAACACTATTCATGGAGTACTGGTAACATGTTAAGATCATGTTGTCCGTGTCTTAAAATAGTACTGATAGTTGCCTCCGAGCAAGTGATTTATTTCACTTTTATCACAGGTATGCATTGTGGTATACTGTGGACGGAAATTATTAAAATACGAAGGATTATCATATACTCTATTCAACAAATTCTCAACATAACTAAATTTACCATCATACTCCGTGGCAGAGACTGTTTTTATACATGGAAATTATATTCACTAAGGCCATATATACGGGAAATGTAATACGGTTTCTGAAACCGCATTACCGCGTTTATCCCTTCTCTCTAATTTTACATATATCTGCTGCACACAAAACCACAGAGGGCAACATATAGAATGATCATTGAAGAAACAATTGCTTTAAACACAGATGACTAACATTTTTAGCCCAAGTACATGGTGCCATTTTAAAGATATTTTCAAACCACAAGATACTAAAAACTAATATTTGCATTGCGTGGTAGCATATTCCCGTTGGAAATTGCCGACTGAAGTAATTTGAACAAAATTGTATGCTAAGAAACCGGTTTGGTAACAACATGAACATTAGTCTTACTACTTACAATGTACGATGTACCGTCTCTTCGACCTGGTGATTGGGGTGCTGATCTATTGAAATGATGAGTGTTTCTTTACATTATAATCAGCATTACGGCATACATGTATGGTTTATTATCACAGAGAGTGTTGGAAATTCGGAAATGTAACTAGTAATATTTATACAGTTTCTGCGTTACATTCAATAAAGGTTATATCATTCCGAATGAACCTACAACGTACCGTGTGCACTGGGGCTCAACGATTCCTCGAGGATCGGATCTAACTGATTTTTACTCCGGCCCCAATTTGATCGGCTCCGACCCCATTCTGACTTTTTAAATTTTCCAGAAGTTTTTAACCCACAAATGAAGAAGACAAATGACAGAAAGGTGAGTTATAACGTGTACACTTCAATGTATCTTGGTTCAGGATATGACACACCGACACAATCAATGACAATGACCCGAAACAAAGAAGATGTAAATGGTTGTTTGACTTCAAACTCGAGCACGTGCTTTTTGTATGCATTTCCCATTGGTAATTTAACGTGCATCTCCCGACTTGTTATTAACCTTTGTATATGTCAAATAGCACAGAATGGGTTCTAAATGAATTTAATGTTTATCACATATCAAAATAAGCCAATACTTTTAGTTATTGACCCAGTAATTACGATGTATAAGAAATATGACGAAAAATACTCCAACTCATCGGTGATTTGGTGGTTCGGATCAGGATCTAACAGGTTTCAAATACTCCGACCCTTACATAATCCCAAGATACGTTCGCACTATGTTTACGACCCCCAATGCAACAGTACAGTATAATTATGACTATACGCAAACCCAGCCGGTGAATAGCACCCATATTGTGCAGAATTTAAGACTTCGTTCTAAGTGATACGAGTGTATATCGTGACTCGCATCGTCAAATCCATGAAATTCCATATCTTCAAGTTTAGGAGTGAGTGGGCACTCATTCTCTTAGTGCAGCACCTTGGTAATATGTGTAGTAACATGGATAATGCCCGACTTGTGTGTTCCAAATCTGAATTGTGAATTTTGAATTTAATATCTCCCTTAAATGACGCTTATATATTAAAGCATGACTTCAATCAATTGTTCTTTGTTGACACCGTGAATCAGACTGATCATGATGATTACACGTATATGCATTTAGTTGTCTTGTGACATTCCTTATCCTACCAGATCTTGACACATACATATACAAAAAGAAAAAGGTATTTTAACCGCTCAATTGTTTTCAATTTTAACATCTCCTGATACCTAATCAGATTTTACATTCAATGACAAATTCAACAGATTTCGCCAAAAACTACAAGAAATTATTTCGTGAATATGTTTGGCTCCCTCAATCCTGAATATCAATTAACAGATGGCTGAATCCTCAATACCTGTTAACAGAGTATGAATCCTGAATATCAGTTAACAGAGGGGATGAATACTGAAAATACTGAGGGGGTCAATATTGAATATCAGTCAACAGAGGGTGTAATTCCTGGATACCAGTTAACAGAGGGGTGACCACTGCATACCATGTTATGATGTTAACATATGTTGGGAGTACTGAATTTAAGTTAACATATGGGTGAATACTGAATACCAGATTAATATTGGGGTGAATCCTGAATACAATTTAAGAGAGGGGTGGATACTGAAAAGCATACAACATAGAAGTGAATACTGATTACCAAACTTACAGAAGGAGGTGAATAACGAACCCCAGTTAACAGAGAGGATGAATACTGATTGTCGTGTTAATAGAGGTGTGAATAATCAATATCAGTTAACAGAGAGGATCAGTTAACAGAGGGGTTGGATACTGAATATCGATTAACATAGGGGTTGAATACTGAATACCAGATTAACCGAGGGGTGAATCCTGAATACCATTTAACAGATGGGGATACGAAATGCCAGTTAACAGAGTGGGTAAATACTGCAGTGGGGTTAATATTGTATAATATGTAACAGGGGTAAATAAAAATACTGATGGGTGAATCATGAATACCAATTAACATATGGGTGAATACTGATTACCAGGTAATCATAGGGGGTGAATAATAATTGCCAGTTAACAGAGGGATGAATACTGAATACCAGGTAACATATGGGTGAATACTGCATATCAGGTTAACTGATGGGTGAATCCTGTATACCAGTTAACTGAGGGGGGAGTTTGGAGTCCTAATGATGTCACTTATGCAAGAAATAGCAATAATTTAATTCACAATGTTTATTTCATAACGAAGCATATACATGTACAACGCGCGAACATAAAAACACTGATCCGAACAAGGTACACCACTACAGTCCAATCTCGAGAATCAAATTTGTCTCTCGTGGTTCTCGTTCTCGTTCATTACTTACAAGCACGCGTTATTGCCTCGGAATATATGATTTTATTTACGTTCGTTGTCGTACAAACCGACAAAAAGAAAACAATAGTGTGCCGCGATATAACGACTATTCAAGTAATCCAATATCGACTACACGGTATAACAAATAAAACCGCGGTATGGCTAAATACCGAAAAACCCTGAATCCCTGGGTGATTACTGAATACCAGTTAACAGAGGGGGGGATACAAAATATCAGTTAGGTGGTGAGGGGTGGTGAATATTGCATATCAATTAACAGAGGAATACAAAGTTAACAGTGGTGGTGAATACTGAATACCAGTTAACAGCATGGTTCAATTAGAAGCCACTATTCTACCATGAACAGAGGGGGCAAATATTGAATACCAGTTACGAAAATATGTGGTGAAGGACATAAATGTCATACTTCATAATTGTCATTACTTTTCCCAATAGTAATCAGCCAAATGTACCACAATAAGAGACTCGGTGAACGGATGCGAACGGTTCCCTGAACGTGTATTACGGGCATGTTTACAATAGAGCACGATTAACAGAACCCGTCACGAAAAAGGGTGAGCAAGGCTGAAGGCCATCAAAAACAACAGTTCCGCAACCGATAAGAAACAGCGTCTTTGGTTGGTCAGAGAGCCGCGAAACATATCCCATCTTTACGTCTAGAGCCGTAAACATAAGGGCAACCAAGAAAACCGTTCCATCGTCCCTCGCTGGCCTACTTTTTTCGTGACATCATTTGCGATGACCAACGATATGGAGAGAGCGATATGAGATTTTGACATTGTCTACATATCATTATTCGGAATAAATTGCAAATTTCTATACCTATATATAGACCAGGACTTTATTGTGGTGAATTGACGGCTGAACATAAACTCCAAGTCGTCAATGTCACACTACGTTACGGTCAGGGCACCACACTGTCTTATGTGTCGCCATCATAGCTATAGTCGCGTACCCAAATTAACATTGTAGACAGGGGGGAATTAATCCTGCATACCGCTTATTGTATAATACAGCCTAATCCGATTATCAGTGGAGTGGGTCACCCCATCTATATTGAAACTGGCAACAAACTCCTTTGTTTGGTTGACATCCATTTTTCGAGCATTAGTATATATGATTACTGTACAAAACACTTATTTGGCGAGGATGTCTCGCAGTTCGTGTCTGGATTTATGCAATACATGCGTCTTGGTTCAAATTTATTGCAAATGTTTCCACTTGGTGTCAGGGATAGAAGAGCAAGAACTGACTAGTGTGCAAGCATAATATAAAACGTTTAAAAGTAGTACGCGAATACATACTCAATAGCATGGTCCGCGTTGCCACTTGCCAATGGCAAAAATAATTCACATTTGGCAAAAAATATTTTTATTTCGCAAAAGTTTTGGCAAGTCACGTTTTAATTCCTCAAGAAAGTTGAAAAATATTGGTAAATCAATACGATTCATCTCAGGAAACTCTCACGATATAATTCTATTAGTGGTGTTGTATACGGTCTAGGAAATGTTAATACCGTTTTAAGATGCAGTTAATCTGATAGTGTGTTGGTGGTGATTACATAGCTAATACCTTGTAATGTGCCATGATGAAGCAACCATTCTACAATTTCATTGTTCGGTGATTGGTTCATTGTTGTATGATAAAGACTCAATGTTGCAGAAAATTTGGCAAATTATTTGGCAAAAGTAAATTTTGGTCCAGCGCGGACCCTGCTCAATAGCAAATAAATACCACAATATTACAAAGGCTGCACATCGAAATATGTAAAATAGTTTTAAACATCAGATTTTTCATTGATAAGGTTATTATTTGATGAATCGCATTTGAATCTTTATCAATGCATCACGCTGGCGGTCGGTGTGTGAACAGAAGAATGTCATATTTCACACAACTGACAGCGTCACTTCACACATATTTGTTTTCAGTGTTAGTCGTTTCTCATAAAAAATTTGGTCAAATCTGTATAGTTCAAGTGTGAACCTCTCTTTCTGAGAGTAGAAACGTTGGAGAGACTTTGCGGCGATTTTTGTTTCGAAGCAGTAGACGATATGTGTTGCGGAGCAATATCATCAACTCGAATACACTGCGTAATATCAGTCCATAATTTTGTAATTTCAGCCTTCCTTAGTAATTTCCTAAGTTTGTAAAGCGGGACTTGGGTTATATATTACTCGATTAGCAAATTACTTGCTAGATTTATTGGAAATTAAACGGACATGACTCATTGGAACCTCCATTTTTTGTAATTTGGAGCGACGGATACGATAGGTCGATAAATAAAGGAACTATTGATATACCGGCTTCATATGCTCTGAAATACACTTCACGCTTCATGCCAAGTCGCAGCCATTTTTCAGCCGTTTTAAACTTTTCGCCAGACAAGTATGACAAACACTCTTTAATGCTACCATCATATCAGGAATAGACTACAACGGAACGTTCTTTTCTGATCCATGTCGCGCAAATATGCTGTTTTGTGTTTGGGACCCAAACACCGTATTCACAGTTGTATTTTTCATTACTGCAATTCGTCTTTTTTGGGTTACATAATGCTCGTTGAAAGATAGTTCAGATTTTTATCGACCTATTTTGATATTGAGAACAATTTAAAAGCGAATAATATTATGTGTATTTTGCAGCGCAAACCGTCATGTGGCTTTAACACCAATATAAACACCTGAAAAAAGAAAGTCCCTTCTAATATATTCGGTAATATTGTATGAGATATTGGATGGATTTTGACTTGTGTAAATGGATATTCGGGTGGTGTTCATAAACAGAGATAAGTTGCCTTTTATAAATAAAGGGTATCCACAGAGACGTTGGGGCAGTATTAACTGCTGTTGCAAATTAATTAATTAAGATTAAGCAAAAAAAAACGCAGGAATAAATCCCATGCAATCCACGATTTTAAATACCTTTAATGTACATGGCACTCAGGTACGTGGCTAGAGGGTCCCCGTTGGGAAAGAGGAGGGTCGGCTTCAAATGTTCATCTGCACAGTACTCAAGACACTTGTACCATTGACAAATTGTTCACTCTTCAACAAGAGATCATGGATGCATGGTCACGCATCCACCCAAACTATAGTAGGGATACGATGTCCTTCCTCAATATAACGAACCATGGTGATATAATGAATGAATTTGGTGATGTCTTGGACCTCATCAAAAACTTTGTAAACCTTGTTTCGGATTTCCGGCAATTAACTGGAAGTCTTGTAGAATTTCCAGACATTGATGATTATGTACACAAATTTAGAGAGCGTCGTTCGATTAGAGAACTTAAAAAGATCCTCCTACCTTGCCTATACCATAATATTGGTTTCAGAATTTTTGATAGGATATTAGATGAATATTCACTATTATGTATCAAAGAACAGACATCTTTAAAGAGTAAAGTGTTTAATTTCGTGCCATGGTCTTTACCAAAAGACCTTATACAAGTTCTTGAGATGGGACCTAATTTCATAATGACGCCATTACAAGGGAATCCTAAAACCCTTGCTGATACCATTAAAAAGGAAACATACCGAGCTGTCGAACAGGTCAACAGATCAACCATAAATATGGTTTCCACTTATAAGGTCCAGCCTAATAAGTCCACTAACCCAATAACAATTGAATTGAATTTTTACTTTTCTACCAATTATATAGTCCATAAAGAAGAGTTTATGGAGTCAAACTTAATAAAACTACTTAATAAAACTACTTATGAGATGTTATGCCACAGTAAAATATTTTCATTCAACCAAGTACATATCCTATTAGGAGAAATGTTCTTCATGTTACACCTAACAGTCATATGGCTTTGAGATGATCAAGAAACTTCAACTTTGGAATCTCACTAAAAAGAGGCTCCATGGGAAATTAACTCACCATTTTCATTAGCAATTATGGCATTAACAACATGGAGTTTTCAGAATTATGTTTGTACCTGATAACTCTACTCATTTTTATAAAAAACATTAGATAAAGCAATTTGTACTACTTAATCCAATTTACATTTAATTTTAACTTTTCTACCAATTTACATATGTATTTTGGCATGTTAAATAATAGCTGTTGTAACAATTTTATATGTAAACTTAAAATAGCTGTTGTAATAATCTTATATGTAAACTTAAACTTGCTTTTATCACTTGTAACTAAACTGTCTCGGATAAACAAAATCATTTTTGAAATCTTGACAAAACCATTTTTGAAATCTTGGCAAACCAAGAAAGGAATCTTTCGTTCTTTTGCAGTATGAATTCCTGGTCAGACGAGGTGGTAAGCTACCTTACCAGCCAATGCAATGTTGAAGTTCATTACTATACGCCTGAATAGTTAATAGATCTTAACCTTTCTGGTATCACCCGTATACAAGATTCGATATCAGTCCTGGATAAGGATATAAATGTGTTCTGGCTCCACAGAATCAAAGCTGGGAGCAACTTCATCTTCTTCTATGTTGGATACCACCATAGAACAATCGACTTTCGTCCAATTCGAGATTTCAATGTTTTTATCCACAAGAAAACCAGCAACATTACATTAAGGATTTCTATGGCAGAGAACAGAATCTGCAGGAGATTCTTAAAAGACATGTACATTAACCTCAAGATTAGTGTCCTTTATCGCATCTACCGTTACTATTTCTTCATGGACATAAATTTCGCAGAAGAGATGTAACTTACTCCTAATCTGAACAATAACTACCTTAAAATCAGTGTCCATTTTAATTGATTGACATTACATTCATGGACATTTACTTTGAAATAATATTTTATTAAATTACCTTAAATCTCTGTCCATATTTAATTGTATTGACATTATATTCGTGGACATATACCTTGAGAATAGACTGAATATTATATTAAATAACCTAAAAATCAGTACCCATAATTAACTATGTTGACATTACATTTGTGGTCAATTGCTTTGAAAATGAACTGGATACATAATCTCATAAATTTAATTTAAATAACAATAATTCTTATTATCAGTATTGCTATCATAAATACTGACACTAATTCTTAAATACATACTTTAATTGGATAATAATTTAATCTTTTCTATTTATACCAGCATAAAACAACTGACTTTCGTTCAGTTCAGACTTTAATGTATTTATCCACAAAAAGACCAACAACATTACATTAATGATTTCTATCGCAGAGAACATAATCTTAAAAGACATTTACATTTAACCACAGATTTGGGTACTTTATCACATCTGCCAATATATTTCAACATGGACATAAACTTCGGAGGAAAAATGAATTTCCTCCTAATTTTTAAATCTAAATAGTCAATTACCTTAAAATCAGTGTCCATATTTATTTGTATTTCTATGTATCCAATCATGTTTCCTAACAGATGTCCGCAAATGTAATATTCCTGGACATTTGTTTTGAAGTAAGAATGAATACATATTTTCGGTTAATTTTAACTTACAAAATCGGTTTTCTTTTTACAATTAATTTAAATTAGTATTAGTGTTATTGTCATAAATACTGGCACTATTTTCTTAAATGCATACCTTGATTTGATAGGAATTCAACCTTTTATCAAAGTAAGGTATGTAATTTGAGAAAACTTAAACTTTTTCCAAGTCATTTATTGGTATTTGTTTAACTTTAACCTGTTCCAAGTCATTTAATGGTAATTGTTTAACTTTAACTTTTCAACATCAAAAAATGTTTTAACACGGTATGACAAAAATTATTGTTTATGCTTTTTATTTTTTTATTTTATAGCTACCATGGCATTATGCCATCTACGGGTTATGGGTTGGGCCCCTTTTTCCTTCCCTGGAGAGCTTTGGTTTCGTCGGTTTTTAGATAGGATCTGCGTTTATTAACGTGGCCGAGCTAACCTTGTACAACTTCTTGCGAGTAAAGGCCGAAAAGTTTTGTGTTCATATGCTTAATATGGCACAGGTTAGCGACTTGCAACTGAGGAAGATCCTATTGGTTGTATCTTTCTTTTGACTTTTCAAAAACTTTACCTCTTTGGTCTTCTAAAATTTTAAAGTTTTACCTTTTTCCTTAAATTACAAATTCTTAGGTATCTTTGATTTTAATTACCCTCTTTCGATCTGTACGTTCTTAATTACTTTTCAAAATATTTCCAGCCGCTCCGTGACTTTGCTCTCCGACTCAAAATTTTATGCCAAGAACACGAGGAACACAGTGTCTGCATGTGATTGGGACCCTGACCCTAATATATCCCCTTTCTTTCATATACTTTGCAGACACTCTCCTCTTGTTCTTGACATCCATTACATTTTTGCTCCGCCAATATTATGTGGGTAAAATGACGAATATGTTTGAGGCGTTTTTCTTTCTTACTAAAACTATGTTGACTAACAAATAGGCCATTTATGGTCTACCTGCCAGTGCTTCACTTTGACTTGTTTTCTGTCATTCTGGTGTGCTAGGTTTGGTGTTGCTTACCCTGGAACTCGTGTTACCTGGTCTGACACCCACTTACCTGATTGGTTACACATAAAAAAAAAACCAACGGCAGAAATTAAGCGGCTAATGCAAGAAGAAAGTAAGACATACAAGTCAATACTGCGTAAACATGAAGCGGAACACACGAATAAATTATCAGGTAAAATTAAAAAGGCAAACTCTAATAATCCAAAGGATTTCTGGAACCTGTTACGTACGGAGGGCATTACTCCCCCGGCGGTTGATATCGATATGTATAATTTCATGAAAAGTAATCAAAAAAAGGACGATCACGACCCATTTTCACATTATGTTTTCCAAGAGGATAATGATATTTTTGATATGCCCATTACACAGGACGAAATACTTCGAGCAATATCGGTTTTAAAAAACGGTCGTAGCAGCGGAATTGACAATATTCGCAATGAGCACATCAGGAGTACCATTGTATACCGAATGGTTTAATTTGATTTTTGACACAGGCATAATTCCAGATAAGTGGTTGACAGGAATAGTTATACCAATTTATAAAAATAAAGGTGACAATACGCTACCAGAAAATCATAGACCTATTACAATCCTGTCTGGGAAAATTATTTACCAAAATAATTAATGCACGATTAACTGAATATTCAGAATCTATTGATCTTATCGACATCAATCAAGCAGGTTTTAGAAAAGGCTTCTCCACTACGGATCATATATTAGCATTGCATTTCATAATTAGTATCTACAGAGAAGCCAATGTAAAGCTATTTTGCACATTTGTTGATTTCAAACAGACCCTTGACACCGTTTGGAGGAACGGCTTGTGGCAAAAAATGATTACCGCAGGTATTAATGGAAAGTGCTTTAAACTTATTAAAAACATGTATAACGAAGTAAAATCTAAGGTTAAAATCGGCGAATGTCTCTCAGATAGTTATCAAAGCTATTCTGGTGTTTTGCAAGGAGGAAATTTATCTTCTTTCTTATTCTCACTCTACCTAAACGACCTTGAAAGTTTTGTATTGTCCAATAGATTTCCAACTCTGAAATCAATTGAGAGTGACACATTGACAGAAGTTGGAATGTATATCAAGTTGTTAGTACTATTGTACGCAGATGACACAGTCATTTTTGCGGAGACAGCCAAGGACGTGCGTATAGCCCTGAACGAATTCTCCGAATACTGTGAGCTTTGGAAGCTCACCGTCAATGTTGACAAAACAAAATTAATGGTGTTTGGCTGTAAAAGAATCCCAAAATCACGAATATTTTTCAATGGCGAACTTTTACAAATTGTCCCTCAATTCACATATCTGGGTATTATTTTTACGAGGAATGGTTCTTTCTCAAAAGCGGTGAAGCAAAATATAGCAATTGGCAATCGGGCCATGTTTGGCCTACTGCATAAGGCGAAAGAACTAAATGTATCGATATACATTCAAATAGAACTTTTTTCTAAGACTGTAAAACCAATACTATTATATGGATGTGAAGTCTGGGGTTATCAGCACGTCGCAGATTTAGAACAGATCCAATTAAAATTTCTCAAATATGTTTTAGGGTTAAAACAAAGCACACCAAGTACGATGATATACGGAGAAACAGGAGTGTATCGTTTAATTATTGACATAAAATGTAGAATGTTAACATACTGGGATAATGTGGTTATGTCAGACAAACACAAAATTAGATTTGAGCGAATAAATATTGAGACTGTTAATTAGGTTCTGGTTGTTATTGTTATTTTAATGTAATTTTGACTTTAAGGTCATTCGCGAAACCAATATATTTGATATTCTATAATTAAAATCATGGGTATATAATATATGATCTTGTTTATGGATATTGTAGGAAGACTAATCTGGCCGTGTCAAATTGAGCTATAGCGATGGAATTTATCGCAGGACAACACATTTCGGGTGTTCGTGGGGTGTGAATCCGCTGGATGTCTTATAGTTGCAGTAAGTAACCATTATGACCGCGTTCATTGCTTTCGATGTTTAGGTATACACAATGGATGGGCCATGCACTCTTGGCGGGAACACAATACCTCCGATTTTTGATATGCAATTAGAAGCTTTTTGGTGTGGTGAATGAGAAACCTGCAGTAATAATCCGTAGTTTTTGTAATAATTTGAAGGATTAGTTGTTTTAACGGAATTCTGAGGCTGTGCATTCATGTAACCAATATATTTTATATTATAATTTATATTTATGGCTAATAATATGATACGGAGGGCGTTACCATTTCTGATTATGGTTTTCTTGTTATTATTGCTTTTCGCACTTTGCTGCAGTTATGCTCTGGGCGTCTTGTCTGGCTGGTCATCGTCTCGTATTGCTGATTCTAGGTTCTCGTTCTCGTTCATTACTTACAAGCACGCGTTATTGCCTCGGAATATATGATTTTATTTACGTTCGTTGTCGTACAAACCGACAAAAAGACAAACAATAGTGTGCCGCGATATAACGACTATTCAAGTAATCCAATATCGACTACACGGTATAACAAATAAAACCGCGGTATGGCTAAATACCGAAAAACCCTGAATCCATGGGTGATTACTGAATACCAGTTAAGAGAGGGGGGGATACAAGATATCAGTTAGGTGGTGAGGGTGGTGAATATTGCATATCAATTAACAGAGGAATACAAAGTTAACAGTGGTGGTGAATACTGAATACCAGTTAACAGCATGGTTCAATTAGAAGCCACTATTCTACCATGAACAGAGGGGGCAAATATTGAATACCAGTTACGAAAATATGTGGTGAAGGACATAAATGTCATACTTCATAATTGTCATTACTTTTCTCAATAGTAATCAGCCAAACTGTACCACAATAGGAGACTCGGTGACCGGATGCGAACGGTTCCCTGAACGTGTATTACGGGCATGTTTACAATAGAGCACGATTAACAGAACCCGTCACGAAAAAGGGTGAGCATGGCTGAAGGCCATCAAAAACAACAGTTCCGCAACCGATAAGAAACAGCGTCTTTGGTTGGTCAGAGAGCCGCGAAACATATACCATCTTTACGTCTAGAGCCGTAAACATAAGGGCAACCACGAAAACCGTTCCATCGTCCCTCGCTGGCCTTCTTTTTTCGTGACATCATTTGCGATGACCAACGATGTGGAGAGAGCGATAGGAGATTTTGACATTGTCTGCATATCATTATTCGGAATAAATTGCAAATTTCTATACCTATATATAGACCAGGACTTTATTGTGGTGAATTGACGGCTGAACATAAACTCCAAGTCGTCAATGTCACACTACGTTACCGTCAGGGCACCACACTGTCTTATGTGTCGCCATCATAGCTTTTGTCGCGTACCCAAATTAACATTGTAGACAGGGGGGAATTAATCCTGCATACCGCTTATTTTATAATACAGCCTAATCCGATTATCAGTGGAGTGGGTCACCCCATCTATATTGAAACTGGCAACAAACTCCTTTGTTTGGTTGACATCCATTTTTCGAGCATTAGTATATATGATTACTGTACAAAACACTTATTTGGCGAGGATGTCTCGCAGTTCGTGTCTGGATTTATGCAATACATGCGTCTTGGTTCATATTTATTGTAAATGTTTCCACTTGGTGTCAGGGATAGAAGAGCAAGAACTGACTAGTGTGCAAGCATAATATAAAACGTTTAAAAGTAGTACGCGAATACATACTCAATAGCATGGTCCGCGTTGCCACTTGCCAATGGCAAAAATAATTCACATTTGGCAAAAAATATTTTTATTTCGTAAAAGTTTTGGCAAGTCACGTTTTAATTCCTCAAGAAAGTTGAAAAATATTGGTAAATCAATACGATTCATCTCAGGAAACTCTCACAATATAATTCTATTAGTGGTTTTGTATACGGTCTAGGAAATGTTAATACCGTTTTAAGATGCAGTTAATCTGATAGTGTGTTGGTGGTGATTACATAGCTATACCTTGTAATGTGCCATGATGAAGCAACCATTCTACAATTTCATTGTTCGGTGATTGGTTCATTGTTGTATGATAAAGACTCAATGTTGCAGAAAATTTGGCAAATTATTTGGCAAAAGTCAATTTCGGTCCAGCGCGGACCCTGCTCAATAGCAAATAAATACCACAATATTACAAAGGCTGCACATCGAAATATGTAAAATAGTTTTTCATTGATAAGGTTATTATTTGATGAATCGCATTTGAATCTTTATCAATGCGTCACGCTGGCGGTCGGGTGGGTGAACAGAAGAATGTCATATTTCACACAACTGACAGCGTCACTTCACACATATTATTTGTTGTCTTTTAGTGTTAGTAGTTTCTCATAAAAAATCTGGTCAAATCTGTATAGTTCAAGTGTGAACCTCTCTTTCTGAGAGTATAAACGTTGGAGAGACTTTGCGGCGATTTTTGTTTCGAAGCAGTAGACGATATGTGTTGCGGAGCAATATCATCAACTCGAATATACTGCGTACTATCAGTCCCTAATTTTGTAATTTCAGCCTTCCTTAGTAATTTCCTAAGTTTGTAAAGCGGGACTTGGGTTATATATTACTCGATTAGGAAATTACTTGCTAGATTTATTGGAAATTAAACGGACATGACTCATTGGAACCTCCATTTTTTGTAATTTGGAGCGACGGATACGATAGGTCGATAAATAAAGGAACTATTGATATACCGGCTTCATATGCTCTGAAATACACTTCACGCTTCATGCCAAGTCGCAGCCATTTTTCAGCCGTTTTAAACTTTTCGCCAGACAAGTATGACAAACACTCTTTAATGCTACCATCATATCAGGAATAGACTACAACGGAACGCTCTTTTCTGATCCATGTCGCGCAAATATGCTGTTTTGTGTTTGGGACCCAAACACCGTATTCACAGTTGTATTTTTCATTACTGCAATTCGTCTTTTTTGGGTTACATAATGCTCGTTGAAAGATAGTTCAGATTTTTATCGACCTATTTTGATATTGAGAACAATTTAAAAGCGAATAATATTATGTGTATTTTGCAGCGCAAACCGTCATGTGGCTTTAACACCAATATAAACACCTGAAAAAAGAAAGTCCCTTCTAATATATTCGGTAATATTGTATGAGATATTGGATGGATTTTGACTTGTGTAAATGGATATTCGGGTGGTTTTCATAAACAGAGAGAAGTTGCCTTTTATAAATAAAGGGTATCCACAGAGACGTTGGGGCAGTATTAACTGCTGTTGCAAATTAATTAATTAAGATTAAGCAAAAAAAAAAACGCAGGAATAAATCCCATGCAATCCACGATTTTAAATACCTTTAATGTACATGGCACTCAGGTACGTGGCTAGAGGGTCCCCGTTGGGAAAGAGGAGGGTCGGCTTCAAATGTTCATCTGCACAGTACTCAAGACACTTGTACCATTGACAAATTGTTCACTCTTCAACAAGAGATCATGGATGCATGGTCACGCATCCACCCAAAATATAGTAGGGATACGATGTCCTTCCTCAATATAACGAACCATGGTGATATAATGAATGAATTTGGTGATGTCTTGGACCTCATCAAAGACTTTGTAAACCTTGTTTCGGATTTCCGGCAATTAACTGGAAGTCTTGTAGAATTTCCAGACATTGATGATTATGTACACAAATTTAGAGAGCGTCGTTCGATTAGAGAACTTAAAAAGATCCTCCTACCTTGCCTATACCATAATATTGGTTTCAGAATTTTTGATAGGATATTAGATAAATATTCACTATTATGTATCAAAGAACAGACATCTTTAAAGAGTAAAGTGTTTAATTTCGTGCCATGGTCTTTACCAAAAGACCTTATACAAGTTCTTGAGATGGGACCTAATTTCATAATGACGCCATTACAAGGGAATCCTAAAACCCTTGCTGATACCATTAAAAAGGAAACATACCGAGCTGTCGAACAGGTCAACAGATCAACCATAAATATGGTTTCCACTTATAAGGTCCAGCCTAATAAGTCCACTAACCCAATAACAATTGAATTTAATTTTTACTTTTCTACCAATTATATAGTCCATAAAGAAGAGTTTATGGAGTCAAACTTAATAAAACTACTTAATAAAACTACTTATGAGATGTTATGCCGCAGTAAAATATTTTCATTCAACCAAGTACATATCCTATTAGGAGAAATGTTCTTCATGTTACACCTAACAGTCATATGGCTTTGAGATGATCAAGAAACTTCAACTTTGGAATCTCACTAAAAAGAGGCTCCATGGGAAATTAACTCACCATTTTCATTAGCAATTATGGCATTAACAACATGGAATTTTCAGAATTATGTTTGTACCTGATAACTCTACTCATTTTTATAAAAAAAACATTAGATAAAGCAATTTGTACTACTTAATCCAATTTACATTTAATTTTAACTTTTCTACCAATTTACATATGTATTTTGGCATGTTAAATAATAGCTGTTGTAACAATCTTATATGTAAACTTAAAATAGCTGTTGTAATAATCTTATATGTAAACTTAAACTTGCTTTTATCACTTGTAACTAAACTGTCTCGGATAAACAAAACCATTTTTGAAATCTTGACAAAACCATTTTTGAAATCTTGGCAAACCAAGAAAGGAATCTTTCGTTCTTTTGCAGTATGAATTCCTGGTCAGACGAGGTGGTAAGCTACCTTACCAGCCAATGCAATGTTGAAGTTCATTACTATACGCCTGAAGAGCTAATATATCTTAACCTTTCTGGTATCACCCGTATACAAGATTCGATATCAGTCCTGGATAAGGATCTAAATGTGTTCTGGCTCCACATAATCAAAGCTGGGAGCAACTTCATCTTCTTCTATGTTGGATACCACCATAGAACAATCGACTTTCGTCCAATTCGAGATTTCAATGTTTTTATCCACAAGAAAACCAGCAACATTACATTAAGGATTTCTATGGCAGAGAACAGAATCTGCAGGAGATTCTTAAAAGACATGTACATTAACCTCAAGATTAGTGTCCTTTATCGCATCTACCGTTACTATTTCTTCATGGACATAAATTTCGCAGAAGAGATGTAACTTACTCCTAATCTGAACAATAACTACCTTAAAATCAGTGTCCATTTTAATTGATTGACATTACATTCATGGACATTTACTTTGAAATAATATTATATTAAATTACCTTAAATCTCTGTCCATATTTAATTGTATTGACATTGTATTCGTGGACATATACCTTGAGAATAGACTGAATATTATATTAAATTACCTAAAAATCAGTACCCATAATTAACTATGTTGACATTACATTTGTGGTCAATTGCTTTGAAAATGAACTGGATACATAATCTCATAAATTTAATTTAAATAACAACAATTCTTATTATCAGTATTGCTATCATAAATACTGACACTAATTCTTAAATACATACTTTAATTGGATAAGAATTTAATCTTTTCTATTTATACCAGCATAAAACAACTGACTTTCGTTCAGTTCAGACTTTAATGTATTTATCCACAAAAAGACCAACAACATTACATTAATGATTTCTATCGCAGAGAACATAATCTTAAAAGACATTTACATTTAACCACAGATTTGGGTACTTTATCACATCTGCCAATATATTTCAACATGGACATAAACTTCGGAGGAAAAATGAATTTCCTCCTAATTTTTAAATCTAAATAGTCAATTACCTTAAAATCAGTGTCCATATTTATTTGTATTTCTATGTATCCAATCATGTTTCCTAACAGATGTCCGCAAATGTAATATTCCTGGACATTTGTTTTGAAGTAAGAATGAATACATATTTTCGGTTAATTTTAACTTACAAAATCGGTTTTCTTTTTACAATTAATTTAAATTAGTATTAGTGTTATTGTCATAAATACTGGCACTATTTTCTTAAATGCATACCTTGATTTGATAGGAATTCAACCTTTTATCAAAGTAAGGTATGTAATTTGAGAAAACTTAAACTTTTTCCAAGTCATTTATTGGTATTTGTTTAACTTTAACCTTTTCCAAGTCATTTAATGGTAATTGTTTAACTTTAACTTTTCAACATCAAAAAATGTTTTAACACGGTATGACAAAAATTATTGTTTATGCTTTTTATTTTTTTATTTTATAGCTACCATGGCATTATGCCATCTACGGGTTATGGGTTGGGCCCCTTTTTCCTTCCCTGGAGAGCTTTGGTTTCGTCGGTTTTTAGATAGGATCTGCGTTTATTAACGTGGCCGAGCTAACCTTGTACAACTTCTTGCGAGTAAAGGCCGAAAAGTTTTGTGTTCATATGCTTAATATGGCACAGGTTAGCGACTTGCAACTGAGGAAGATCCTATTGGTTGTATCTTTCTTTTGACTTTTCAAAAACTTTACCTCTTTGGTCTTCTAAAATTTTAAAGTTTTACCTTTTTCCTTAAATTACAAATTCTTAGGTATCTTTGATTTTAATTACCCTCTTTCGATCTGTACGTTCTTAATTACTTTTCAAAATATTTCCAGCCGCTCCGTGACTTTGCTCTCCGACTCAAAATTTTATGCCAAGAACACGAGGAACACAGTGTTTGCATGTGATTGGGACCCTGACCCTAATATATCCCCTTTCTTTCATATACTTTGCAGACACTCTCCTCTTGTTCTTGACATCCATTACATTTTTGCTCCGCCAATATTATGTGGGTAAAATGACGAATATGTTTGAGGCGTTTTTCTTTCTTACTAAAACCTATGTTGACTAACAAATAGGCCATTTATGGTTTACCTGCCAGTGCTTCACTTTGACTTGTTTTCTGTCATTCTGGTGTGCTAGGTTTGGTGTTGCTTACCCTGGAACTTGTGTTACCTGGTCTGACACCCACTTACCTGATTGGTTACACATAAAAAAACAAACCAACGGCAGAAATTAAGCGGCTAATGCAAGAAGAAAGTAAGACATACAAGTCAATACTGCGTAAACATGAAGCGGAACACACGAATAAATTATCAGGTAAAATTAAAAAGGCAAACTCTAATAATCCAAAGGATTTCTGGAACCTGTTACGTACGGAGGGCATTACTCCCCCGGCGGTTGATATCGATATGTATAATTTCATGAAAAGTAATCAAAAAAAAGGACGATCACGACCCATTTTCACATTATGTTTTCCAAGAGGATAATGATATTTTTGATATGCCCATTACACAGGACGAAATACTTCGAGCAATATCGGTTTTAAAAAACGGTCGTAGCAGCGGAATTGACAATATTCGCAATGAGCACATCAGGAGTACCATTGTATACCGAATGGTTTAATTTGATTTTTGACACAGGCATAATTCCAGATAAGTGGTTGACAGGAATAGTTATACCAATTTATAAAAATAAAGGTGACAATACGCTACCAGAAAATCATAGACCTATTACAATCCTGTCTGGGAAAATTATTTACCAAAATAATTAATGCACGATTAACTGAATATTCAGAATCTATTGATCTTATCGACATCAATCAAGCAGGTTTTAGAAAAGGCTTCTCCACTACGGATCATATATTAGCATTGCATTTCATAATTAGTATCTACAGAGAAGCCAAGGTAAAGCTATTTTGCACATTTGTTGATTTCAAACAGACCCTTGACACCGTTTGGAGGAACGGCTTGTGGCAAAAAATGATTACCGCAGGTATTGATGGAAAGTGCTTTAAACTTATTAAAAACATGTATAACGAAGTAAAATCTAAGGTTAAAATCGGCGAATGTCTCTCAGATAGTTATCAAAGCTATTCTGGTGTTTTGCAAGGAGGAAATTTATCTTCTTTCTTATTCTCACTCTACCTAAACGACCTTGAAAGTTTTGTATTGTCCAATAGATTTCCAACTCTGAAATCAATTGAGAGTGACACATTAACAGAAGTTGGAATGTATATCAAGTTGTTAGTACTATTGTACGCAGATGACACAGTCATTTTTGCGGAGACAGCCAAGGACGTGCGTATAGCCCTGAACGAATTCTCCGAATACTGTGAGCTTTGGAAGCTCACCGTCAATGTTGACAAAACAAAATTAATGGTGTTTGGCTGTAAAAGAATCCCAAAATCACGAATATTTTTCAATGGCGAACTTTTACAAATTGTCCCTCAATTCACATATCTGGGTATTATTTTTACGAGGAATGGTTCTTTCTCAAAAGCGGTGAAGCAAAATATAGCAATTGGCAATCGGGCCATGTTTGGCCTACTGCATAAGGCGAAAGAACTAAATTTATCGATATACATTCAAATAGAACTTTTTTCTAAGACTGTAAAACCAATACTATTATATGGATGTGAAGTCTGGGGTTATCAGCACGTCGCAGATTTAGAAAAGATCCAATTAAAATTTCTCAAATATGTTTTAGGGTTAAAACCAAGCACACCAAGTATGATGATATACGGAGAAACAGGAGTGTATCGTTTAATTATTGACATAAAATGTAGAATGTTAACATACTGGGATAATGTGGTTATGTCAGACAAACAGAAAATTAGATTTGAGCGAATAAATATTGAAACTGTTAATTAGGTTCTGGTTGTTATTGTTATTTTAATGTAATTTTGACTTTAAGGTCATTCGCGAAACCAATATATTTGATATTCTATAATTAAAATCATGGGTATATAATATATGATCTTGTTTATGGATATTGTAGGAAGACTAATCTGGCCGTGTCAAATTGAGTTATAGCGATGGAATTTATCGCAGGACAACACATTTCGGGTGTTCGTGGGGTGTGAATCCGATGGATGTCTTATAGTTGCAGTATGTAACCATTATGACCGCGTTCATTGCTTTCGATGTTTAGGTATACACAATGGATGGGCCATGCACTCTTGGCGGGAACACAATACCTCCGATTTTTGATATGCAATTAGAAGCTTTTTGGTGTGGTGAATGAGAAACCTGCAGTAATAATCCGTAGTTTTTGTAATAATTTGAAGGATTAGTTGTTTTAACGGAATTCTGAGGCGGTGCATTCATGTAACCAATATATTTTATATTATAATTTATATTTATGGCTAATAATATGATATGGAGGGCGTTACCATTTCTGATTATGGTTTTCTTGTTATTATTGCTTTTCGCACTTTGCTGCAGTTATGCTCTGGGCGTCTTGTCTGGCTGGTTATCGTCTCGTATTGCTGATTCTAGGTTCTCGTTCTCGTTCATTACTTACAAGCACGCGTTATTGCCTCGGAATATATGATTTTATTTACGTTCGTTGTCGTACAAACCGACAAAAAGAAAAACAATAGTGTGCCGCGATATAACGACTATTCAAGTAATCCAATATCGACTACACGGTATAACAAATAAAACCGCGGTATGGCTAAATACCGAAAAACCCTGAATCCATGGGTGATTACTGAATACCAGTTAAGAGAGGGGGGGATACAAGATATCAGTTAGGTTGTGAGGGTGGTGAATATTGCATATCAATTAACAGAGGAATACAAAGTTAACAGTGGTGGTGAATACTGAATACCAGTTAACAGCATGGTTCAATTAGAAGCCACTATTCTACCATGAACAGAGGGGGAAAATATTGAATACCAGTTACGAAAATATGTGGTGAAGGACATAAATGTCATACTTCATAATTGTCATTACTTTTCTCAATAGTAATCAGCCAAACTGTACCACAATAGGAGACTCGGTGACCGGATGCGAACGGTTCCCTGAACGTGTATTACGGGCATGTTTACAATAGAGCACGATTAACAGAACCCGTCACGAAAAAGGGTGAGCATGGCTGAAGGCCATCAAAAACAACAGTTCCGCAACCGATAAGAAACAGCGTCTTTGGTTGGTCAGAGAGCCGCGAAACATACACCATCTTTACGTCTAGAGCCGTAAACATAAGGGCAACCAAGAAAACCGTTCCATCGTCCCTCGCTGGCCTACCTTTTTCGTGACATCATTTGCGATGACCAACGATATGGAGAGAGCGATAGGAGATTTTGACATTGTCTACATATCATTATTCGGAATAAATTGCAAATTTCTATACCTATATATAGACCAGGACTTTATTGTGGTGAATTGACGGCTGAACATAAACTCCAAGTCGTCAATGTCACACTACGTTACCGTCAGGGCACCACACTGTCTTATGTGTCGCCATCATAGCTATAGTCGCGTACCCAAATTAACATTGTAGACAGGGGGGAATTAATCCTGCATACCGCTTATTTTATAATACAGCCTAATCCGATTATCAGTGGAGTGGGTCACCCCATCTATATTGAAACTGGCAACAAACTCCTTTGTTTGGTTGACATCCATTTTTCGAGCATTAGTATATATGATTACTGTACAAAACACTTATTTGGCGAGGATGTCTCGCAGTTCGTGTCTGGATTTATGCAATACATGCGTCTTGGTTCAAATTTATTGCAAATGTTTCCACTTGGTGTCAGGGATAGAAGAGCAAGAACTGACTAGTGTGCAAGCATAATATAAAACGTTTAAAAGTAGTACGCGAATACATACTCAATAGCATGGTCCGCGTTGCCACTTGCCAATGGCAAAAATAATTCACATTTGGCAAAAAATATTTTTATTTCGTAAAAGTTTTAGCAAGTCACGTTTTAATTCCTCAAGAAAGTTGAAAAATATTGGTAAATCAATATGATTCATCTCAGGAAGCTCTCACAATATAATTCTATTAGTGGTGTTGTATACGGTCTAGGAAATGTTAATACCGTTTTAAGATGCAGTTAATCTGATAGTGTGTTGGTGGTGATTACATAGCTAATACCTTGTAATGTGCCATGATGAAGCAACCATTCTACAATTTCACTGTTCGGTGATTGGTTCATTGTTGTATGATAAAGACTCAATGTTGCAGAACATTTGGCAAATTATTTGGCAAAAGTCAATTTTGGTCCAGCGCGGACCCTGCTCAATAGCAAATAAATACCACAATATTACAAAGGCTGCACATCGAAATATGTAAAATAGTTTTAAACATCAGATTTTTCATTGATAAGTTTATTAATTGATGAATCGCATTTGAATCTTTATCAATGCGTCACGCTGGCGGTCGGTGGGTGAACAGAAGAATGTCATATTTCACACAACTGACAGCGTCACTTCACACATATTATTTGTTGTCTTTTAGTGTTAGTCGTTTCTCATAAAAAATCTGGTCAAATCTGTATAGTTCAAGTGTGAACCTCTCTTTCTGAGAGTATAAACGTTGGAGAGACTTTGCGGCGATTTTTGTTTCGAAGCATTAGACGATATGTGTTGCGGAGCAATATCATCAACTCGAATATACTGCGTAATATCAGTCCCTAATTTTGTAATTTCAGCCTTCCTTAGTAATTTCCTAAGTTTGTAAAGCGGGACTTGGGTTATATATTACTCGATTAGGAAATTACTTGCTCGAATTATTGGAATTTAAACGGACATGACTCATTCGAACCTTCATTTTTTTGCAATTTGGAGCGACGGATACGATAGGTCGATAAATAAAGGAACTATTGATATACCGGCTTCATATGCTCTGAAATACGCTTCACGCTTCATGCCAAGTCGCAGCCATTTTTCAGCCGTTTTAAACTTTTCGCCAGACAAGTAAGACAAACACTCTTTAATGCTACCATATCAGGAATAGACTACAACGGAACGCTCTTTTCTGATCCATGTCGCGCAAATATGCTGTTTTGTGTTTGGGACCCAAACACCGTATTCACAGTTGTATTTTTCATTACTGCAATTCGTCTTTTTTGGGTTACATAATGCTCGTTGAAAGATAGTTCAGATTTTTATCGACCTATTTTGATATTGAGAACAATTTAAAAGCGAATAATATTATGTGTATTTTGCAGCGCAAACCGTCATGTGGCTTTAACAACAGTCGATTTCTCTTTGTTTACAATATAAACACCTGAAAAAAGAAAGTCCCCCCTAATATATTCGGTAATATTTTATGAGATATTGGATGGGTTTTGACGTGTGTAAATAGATATTCGGGTGGTGTTCATAAACAGAGAGAAGTTGCCTTTTATAAATAAAGGGTATCCACAGAGACGTTGGGGCAGTATTAACTGCTGTTGCAAATTAATTAATTAAGATTAAGCAAAAAAATAAAATAAAATAACGCAGGAATAAATCCCATGCAATCCACGATATTAAATACCTTTAATATACATGACACTCAGGTACGTGGCTAGAGGGTCCCCGTGGGAAAGAGGCGGGTCGGCATCAAATGTTCATCTGCACAGAGTCCCCCTTCAATCAGACTAAACTCCCAGGTTTGATAATTCCATTTTCAACCCTTCGCTGGTTGAAACTTTCCCATTGGTGCATAAAGCTGTCAAAATTTTGAAAATATCCATGCTATAGTGTTGGTCTAAAAACAACAAAATTAACACTAATTACTACATAGCTGGAAATCAAACAATGATAATAAATTCAACATAAACGTTTTTGTAAATTTCCAACTAATGTTGTCAGGTCAGAAATTTCAACGGTTAAAAATTTTAACCAAATTTGGAGTTGGTAGGCACCCCCACCCCAATGACAGGACCCCATGGCAACGTCCCTGGTGAGCCTCTATCAGGCCCGTGTTTGAGTTCTAATTTTTCTCATTTATAGACAGATTTTAACATCATAGTAAAATAAGGTGAACAAAAATTAGACAATCCTGGTAAAACAGGTCAAACACATTAAAATCCACTTTTTCGATCCGAAGCTTTCACCCCCGAAGAAATGTGGAGTGATTTCCCTTTACCTGACAAGCAATGGGAAACATTCCTAACTTCTGACAAACGGATTTCATAGTACTCGATTTGGCATGCCGTGATAATTTACACAGAGTCGCTTATGCAAGTAGATTTCCAGCGTTCATAGTACTGACCACGTTCTCCGCTACTCAATTACACGTGTACGATAAGTGATAGCACGGAGCCCTGTACTCCTACACCACACCTCGCGGGATGCATCCCGCGGCTAACATGGTACCACATTAGGGAATTTGTACAGTAGGGTGGTAGGCCTACTCTACCAAGGGCCCACACAAGGCAAAAGTTGAAGAAACACAAATTCAACTTTGGAGCGGTCCAACTAGAAACTGTTAGTGTATGCAAATAACTGTGTCACAATATAAGATTTATGAACAGTTTAAAAAACAACTAACCATTTTTTTTCGTGTAGGTGATAGACAGTTTGGCAGGAAATAATAAACAAAAAAACACACTGCATTATCAAGACTATGAACTCAACCAGGGTATGCGGTCAGCCTACTATCTGAAATCATGATTTTTGCGACATAATAACTAAAACATTTTTCATTGCATATTTCAGTTTTTTGGCAGCAGTTTGCAGACCTATTTTTACGGGGGAAAATCACCACAAAACTATATATGTCTTAAAAGTTAAATCAGTAATGAGTATTTATGCCTGCCAGTTCATTGAAAACGCGTGGTTGAATATAATATTTATGTTGTTTTATGTTGTTTTACCGATAAACAATAGTCCTGCAAATGGCTGCCAAAAACTAAAATATGAAATGAGAAATATTTTATTTATTATCTCGCAGACAGTCAGAATTCCAGATGGTAGACTGAGCTCATACCCTTGTTGCGTTAATATTCTAGATAGCGCAGTGTGTTTTTGAAAATATTTCCTATCAACTGTCTATCGCATTTTTCATAATTCGAATATATCTCTCATTTAACAAGAGTCGCACAGTGACGACATTTATCCCGTCGGGTCGCCAAGGCCTGACAGCTACAAGAAACACGTGTGGAAGATTGTTTACAAAGCTAAGAATAGAACCAAAACAAGATCACGTGCCCGATTGTGTCAGTCGCTAAATATAGATTCGATGCAACACGCGGATCGAGACAAAAATTCCATTTGGTAGGATTAACGGGCATGCAGTGTTATACAATCATTAATAAGATTTAATATAGCAACATCTGCCTGCTAACTTATTCACAATATTACCACAAAACCGCATGCAGTAGTATCAAGATGATATATAACCATGGTGCTTATCATATTCAGCAAATCGGGAGAGTGGAACTATTTTGTCAAAGGCAGTTAACCAAGTTGTTACAGGGCAAAGGTCTTTCAGGAAGAGTCGAAAATCTTAGAAAGTAGGTTTTGTTTGAAACCCACCCTACCATTCCCATTTCGTTTCTTTTTTAGCCTGTGGCATCCGCATGCCCCTGATTCGGAAGGCATCACTAACCTGGTGGTCCAGTGTCTCGTTTCAGATCCTTTAAAGGACAGCGTGTCCCCACGGACTCAGCTTGATTGTTGTTGGCATAGCGCATGGTGGGCCAAAAAAGCAAGAATTGGATAACTGAACAGTGAACACCGTGCCAATAATTTCACGACTACCCTTTTCGTCAACAATTCATTACAGGTATTCAATCAGACAAACCTGTCGTTGTTGTGTTACGACACTGCGGGATAAATAAAGGATAAACCTGATTTTTCCCATTGAAATCAATTGTTTGAAATTGAAATGTTTTGAAAATTCTTTTAAAACAAGTGGCAAAATAGTTCATTTGGCTCAATTCTTTCAATAGGAGAAATACTGTCCAGAAGGGCACACACAGTATAAATACATACGCGATACAGCTCTGTACACTTATTACTCTTTTGTTTACACAATTTCTGTATATGAATGTAATTTTATTTCATACCTCCAGTTCCAAGATATGGACGGAGAGAATACACTCTCAGTTGAATGCTTCGATTGTTGTATAGAGGGACGTGGCTAGAGGGTCTCCCTTCGGGGGTATCCACTTTGGAGAATTCCAACTTCACCCCCTTGAATCCGACCAAACACAAGTTTTGCATAATTCTATTTGCAACCCTTGCACATCAGCCTATATATTCATAATATATACATGGTATGAGAACATTCAGATATTTGAACCTGAAAATTGCATACAATCTAACATCTAGTGGTCCAACTCCAGACCAATACACACGGCTACGGACATGAGACCAGGACACACCGGGCCGAACAACCATGGTTGTTCGGCCCGGTGTGCGAAATGTTTTAAAACGAAACAAGAAAATCGCAAAATCCTATCATCTAGACTAGCGTCAAGGCTTCCTAGAGTTGAAAATTTCTAACCTGACACCCCACTTTCCAATTGATGACAATTCGAATGACAATGTAGACCAAATGTAGGACACACACAAGCTTTCCAAGTGTTGGAAATTTCCAACCTTACCTGACACACACCCCCACTAAGGTTAGAACATTTCCAACTGATAGATAGATAGATAGATCTTTATTTGCACAATAATATACGATACATTGACAAAGTAGTGAACAAAATTGTTTTATTGCACAGGAGCAGCATGACCTAGATGGCCGTCTTCCTGTTGCCCCTGAATGATAAGTGCAATATGAATATATGATAGCGTGTATATAATTTGACACAGACTATTTGGTATTTGGATGGCCGGTTGGTGCCTACTAATATTTTATGTGATAATTTTAATCAAGGCTGGGTTAAATTTTGAACAATACTTTACTATAATTTTTTTTGGACAAGTTTAAGAGTTTGTAACAAAAAATAGTGAGGTTGTTGCGACAGTCCTGTGTCACATTCGCAGACAGCACCGTACATGTGACACATGGCTATCTAGGATGTTCAGGGTAATAACTGGAGTGAATAATATTATGAGTTAAAAAGTTAACCTTGGTAGATCATTGAGTCAAGTGGATTTTTGCCGACTGCAAATGTAGCATAATTTGTTTGCACAGATAACCATTTGAGTATATTTACCTATTAGTTCCATAGACAATAACTTTTTGAACGTATAACTAAATTTACATTTTTTTATTTTGGAATTTATCGAGTTCCACACTTTAGGAAATGAATGATTTGGTAGGACTTCTGAAAAACATGTTCTAGCCTTTTTGCTTCTTAATTTATCCGCCTGTCTAGTGTTAACACCAAGGGAATACGTGAACATATTCTTAAACGATTTGGGGAGATTATTTCTGGACCAGTTGTACATGAAGACAGATGCATTCACTGTGTATAAATCTTTGAACATTAGGATATTTTCTTGTCTGAAGAGCGGTTCTGTGTGACTCCTATATTTTGTGTTGCATATAATACGAACTGCCCTTTTTTGTAAGGTAGATAGTACGCCCGCGTGAACCGAGTGTCCCCATATCGGGAGACCATAAATAAGTTGACTATGGATTAACGATTGATATAGTGTTTTTCGTGATTTTTTTGGTAAGAAGTTTTTAACTTTGTTCAATAAGTAGAGAGTGTGGTACAGTTTACGTTGTATCATTGATATATGGTTATTAAAAGTCAAGTTTTCATCGATCAAAATGCCTAAGAATTTTATTGATTTTTCTCGCATTTGATTACCAACTCTAATTAGTTCCATGTTATTCAATTTCAGTGTAAAATTTCTCCACTTGTCCTCATTGCCTCTAGGGTGGATCAATATGAATTTACTTTTAGTTGCGTTGATAGATAGTTTATTGCAACAACACCATTCAAAAATATTTTTTAGTTCAGCCGTTGATGATTTTTTCAACTCTTTCCTATCATGACCAGAAAAGTAAAGCGTGATATCATCGGCAAATGATAGTAAGTTCATCGAGGTACATTTGGGCATATCGTTAACATACAGAAGAAAAATTATCGGACCAAGAACGGACCCTTGGGGCACACCACACGTTATCTTCGCAAAATCGGACATTTCACCAAGACAATCAACGTATTGTTTTCTTCCCTTTAAATAACTTTTAAACCATTCATTGGAAACCCCCCGAATTCCGTAGTGTTCTAATTTTTTCAATAAAATATCATGGTTAATTGTATCGAATGCTTTTGATAAGTCTATGAAAATCGCTAATGTAGAATCCTTAGTTGGTTTGTCATTATTTGTTGCTACATGATCTAGAAGGTGCATCAAAGGATGTATGGTAGAGTGATTCTTACGGAAGCCATATTGATTTTTATGCAAAATTTCATGTTTTTCGAGAAACGAAAAAAGCCTTTTATGCATGAGTTTCTCTAACAACTTCGAGAAAACGGGCAGAATGCTTATTGGCCTATAGTTCGTTATTTTATCGGGAGATTCACTTTTATAAAGTGGAATTACTTTTGATATTTTCATCCTATCGGGGAAAATGCCTTGTTTAAATGATAGATTGAATATATGCGTTAGCGCTGGTGACGTTTCGGGTATGGTCTGTTTCATTAATGTTGATGACAGGTTATCTATATCTTTGGTTCCTTTTCCAGTGATGTCATTCGATAGTTTCAAAACTTCATATGTATCTGTTGGGAACATGAAAAAAGTGTTTGCATTGGAATCAGTTAGATAGTCTGAAAATGTCATTGCGATGTTACAAGGCACCTGGTCACTAGTTTTTTGACCTATTGTCGCAAAATAATCGTTAAATTCTTGAGCTATTTTTTCTGGTTGCGATATTATAGTGTTTCCATATGATATATTTGTTGGTATTTTTGGAGTGTTATTTGTTACTTTAAGAGCATTTTTCAGGATGACCCATGTACGTCGCATGTCAAATCTATTTTCGTGGAGAATATTGTCGTAGTATAGTTTTTTGCTTTTCCGAATTAAGGATTTGTATATTCGACAATATATTTTATATTTCTCAGCGTTGTTGTCACAAGGAGCTTTTAGTTTTTTTATGTAAAGTTTGTTCTTGACTAAAGAGGAGTTAATGAGACCTTTTGTCATCCAAGGTTGTTTTTTAATATATTTAGTTGGTGGTTTAGATCGGACCAATGGAAATGATTCATTAAACGCCCATAGATATATTGAAAGAAAATTGTCATAAGCTTGGTTCGGTGAAGTACTATCGAAGACACATCGAAAATCTTGTTGTTGAAGTATTGATTTAAATTTGTCAGTGTTCTTTTTACTCATTATACGTTTCTCTGTAGAACTGCTCGCTTTTTTATACTTATGATCGTGACATTCGGAATAAAATGTAGCAAAATGGTCTGATACATCTGAGAGGATAATCCCAGTATCGGCACGGGAAAAATTGTTATTAGTATAAATATTATCAATGAGTGTTGCCGAGTGGTCGGTTATTCGTGTAGGTTTGGTAATTGCAGGTAAGAATCCATTTTCAAACATAGTTTCAATGAAGTTGTTAGTTTTCGTATGTGACTGAAAATTAAGCAAGTCGATGTTGAAGTCTCCTACTAGATATGCCTTTGTCCCAGAACCATTTAATTGTTCGACCACATGTGAAATTTTATCTATAAATATATCGATATCTGCATGAGGGGCCGTATTTGGTCTGTAGATGGATGCCACAACACAAGATGAGTGCCCCGAGTCAATTTCTATGAATAGAGTCTCGATAACATGTGGGATAAATATCGTTAGATCATCACGGATTTTATAAGAAAGTTTTTCATTTACGAAAATGCCAACACCACCACGTCCATCATCGTCATCTGGTCGTGATTTGAATTGGAATTGATGATATCCAGGAAGAGAATATTCTTCTCGTATCTTGAATATTTCCGTCAGAGCTAGTATATCGATATGATGTTTAGAGTTAGTTATATCTGATAGGAGATTTGTAAGTGGATCCCAGTTAGCGTTCAGGCTTCGACAATTTAGACCAAGAATTGAAAAATCTGATTTTGAGACATCTATATTTTCCTGTAATTGCAGCGGTGAGTAATAATCGCAAGAGTGGTTAGCAAAGCTGTATGGTGAGCACATGTTCTCATTATCATCGTCTGGTGATCCATGCAATAAGGTTTTGAGATTTAAAGAGTTACTTCCCTGAACATCACCCAGTGAGAATCTAACTGCCATCAGTTTTAAAGATGGAGTTACCTTTCTTGTCCTGGTTTAATCCAATGGAGCATTTATGTTGTTGTGTATTCGAGAAACCCAACCGACCAAACATGTACAAATAATAGTTAATTCAAGTCCGTGATATAAAACATACAAACTACAAATAAAATAAAATTGCATATAATAATAACAAGTTCAATATATGGTGGGAACTATATAGAGTAAGCGTGATACAAAACAGATGTGTGTCATCAAATTATGCTTGGTTTACACTCGTTTGGTATGTCGGTTGATGTTATCAGTAGTGTGCTCTAGGGGTTGTATTGGGGGGGGGGGGGGGGTAAGTAGGATGGGTTTATTTTTCCGGCAAAATTGTTTACAACAACAGTTCTAATAAATTAGTTATGCAAACGTGTTTGTATTATTATCCATAATCTGGGTTTTACCCGAAAGTGTTTGAAGATCCATAACTTAAATTTAGTAACGTGTCCTGTCCCATTTTATGGACAGACAAGAGGATATATTTCGTGATGTCAGAAATTGTTGTTGATTGGATTTTTTTCTTTCCGTCTCTAATGAATTTTGTATCTACCCAGGCAGAAATATTTGGAAGAGATCAGTCATCTTTGTCAGGAGATTGTCGATGGGGTGGTGGTCCAAACGAATGCAAACTAGTCATTTTATTGACACACATCTGGGCGAGTTTGGTCTGACTATGAAATTAGTATCTTCTGCTCGTATATATCGCAGTGTGTGTAAGGACTGGATAATGACTTAATAGTTACGGGGAGGGGATTTTGGCTAGGAATATTTTAGAATTGGTGACGCGATCGTGGAATTAAATTGTGGGGGGGGGGGGGGTCCAAAAGGATGACAAACTAGTAGTTGAAAGCTTAAATATTATAGGCCAATATTTTATGAAGAATACAAGAGATTGCCCATGCGAGTCGGTGTATCTGTGGAGTATGAGTTGAATCGGAGTCACGTAATCATGTTGATTCGATACAATTATTATCGAATAGCTGATCTTGCAATACATGTTTCACGATTCGAGGAGAGGTTATAGGGCTGAGTGTATGACCCAGAATAGGTGTCGTGTGGTGTTTGTTGTGATCAAAGCATACTTTGCACGTTATTTTGTCTCAGTGTTGACCTAATCTTACCCAAGATGTTTCGGTGTGTCGTGGGTGTACGATTTTGAAGCTGTCACAATGATACATATATATTGTGATTAGGGATGCGTTATGTATGTAAGGGAATTATCGATAACTTCTGTGAGACATATACTGGCTCTGGATTATGACACTGATGTTTCGGTTTTTTGAGGGATCAAGACAAGTGAGTAAGTGGGAATGGGAATCGCCATGCAGATTTCCAAACCAATAATTTGTATAAAATGAATGGCTGAATATTTGTTTTTTTTAGATATGAGTATCCTCCACATAGATATGTAAGAATATGGCATTCTGAATAGTATGTTCTGTATTACTATTTATCGAAAATTAATTTTTTAAAGAATGATATCAGGAGATAAGATGTCAGTTTTGGATCTTTTGTGATTGCATAGTGATGTACATGTGTATATACCTAATTAATGATTGATAGAGCATATGTTCACGCTCGTGCATGTATACACATATTTGTGTTGAGGGATCAGGGATGCATACCTGCCAAACATATTAAAGGGGTGTATTGGGTTCCAGACTGATTTTGTCAAACTTTTACAAAAGTTTGACAAAAAAAGTAGACATTGAAAGTGGCTATTTGTAAAGGGTTCAGCGATCAGCTGTTTTCATCAATAATAGCAGAAGAACATTGAGGGGTTGTCATACCCATACTTTTGGAAAAATACATGGGCATATATGTGAACATATATCAGAACCCATAGTACCTGCATAATGAAATATATAGAAATATATACTTATCTATGTATATACACTTACATAATGGCGAGCGTAGTTCATACTGGTCAAATCAATGCTTGTATACACATATTTAATGATGTATCATACGATTTAAAGGTGCATATGTGGTCCATACTGATTTTCTCTAATGTATACTAATGTTTGTGGTCAGGAAATTGTAATTTACTATTTGATGTAAACTGTACATTTGAATAAATGAACTTTGAACATAAATATGTAAACAAATTCATAGACATATACATATAAAGTAATACCTAGATAATTCCTGTAAACTGAGAATCAAAATGTTATGTTCATACCCATGTACATATATAACTAATTAATGATTGATGGAGCATTGATGGAACACATGTTCAAACTCATGCATTTATACGTAGGTTTTGTGTTCATGGTTCAGGGATGCATACATATCATACCTATTAAGGGATGTATGGGGTTGCAGAATTATTTTTCCAAATTAATACAAAACTTTATGACAAGAAAGTCGATATTGAAGTGGACATTTGTAAAGGGTTCAAGTGTTAGCATTTGGTTACATTAACTTACTATTCAGATGTTTTTGTTTATCATTAATAACAGTAGGAACATATAACTTGAGGGATTGTCATACCAATACTTTTGGAAAAAAATATATATGCAAACATATGAACATATACCAAAACAAATAATACCTGCATAATGAAAATATAGAAATATATTCTTACTTATGTATATACACTTACATCGTGGCAAGTATAGATCACAATAGTCATACCCATTATTATATGCACATATTTACTGCTGTATGGATGCATATACGATTTAGAGATGCATGTGTGATCCAAGCTGATTTTCTCTAATGTATACAACTTTTTATGATCAAGAAATGGTAGTTTAAATTTTTATATAAACTGTCCTTTAAAAGTACCATAAATATATGGAATAAATGGACATTGAATTACATGTTTTTCATTTATTCCACCTTCAATGTTGTATTAGCTAAATATGTTATATTTATTCTTTTAAATCCATAATTTATTTATCACTATTTAAAATAACAGTAAGAACATATAACTTGATGGGTTGTCATACCGGCATACTTTTGAGAAAACATATATGCATATATATGACCATATACCAGAACCCATAATACCTGCATAATGAAAATATAGAAGTATATACTTATTTATGTATATACACTTACATAATGGCAAGCATAGATCATAATGCTTATACCCATACTTATATACACATATTTGCTGCTGATGGCCATTTCAGTCCATTTCAGTCCAAAATATGCAAATCGGGGGGATGAGACACCCCATACCTCTGTCGCCACGTCCCTGGTTGTATACGACTTTTTAACCGGGTGTTATCACTATATACAACAAGACAAGGCAGTATGCATTGTTAATACATACACAAGTAATCCCACGAGTCCCTCTCAATGCAGCGATGGCCGGGATGAATAGAACGAATATAATGAGTTTAATTTAAACATTCAAAACTTCGCCGACCGATCCCTCCTATGTGGACTTGATTTCTATAGACGTTTCGATCAAGGTTGGTTCATATGTGGTCCGCAATGGGAGTACGCTTTAACTTTAGCAGGTAACTGTTGAAATAGTTGAAATATGTAAAGAGTTGAATTAGCATATCTGGAATATTCTGGATTCAACTACTAGTGTTATATTTAAAAGGGAAAGACTCGTTCGAAAAACGAAAATTGTGTGGACACAATTTGGTAATATCTATCTCAAAACATACTTACGCGGAATATTTCTCAACAAACTCTTCGATACTTGTTTTGCTTCTCATAGTTTTCGTAAACATTGAGATCGTTTCGTTATAGACGACCCTATGCCAATGTATTCTCTTATATGTTTTTGTTTGTTCAGATATACTCTCCTGAAGTGAAGGAAATAAAGATATATATATATATATATATATATATATATCTTTATTTCCTCCAATTCAGGAGAGTATATCTGAACACAAAAACATATACAGAGAATAAGCAATAAATATTTACAGAATAACATGTAAATGAAATGAAAAAAAAAATAGTTTCTATTCACGATTCTGTGATTCTATAAACTATGAACCTGGCATGTAACCCCCCTACCCGAGCCACACCGGAAGACTTGATGTATAAGCAGTTGTGCAAGCCGCAGGGATGCATATAAGTGTGCCCCCATTGCGGTCTACACTGCCCCAAATCATCCAGTGTTCCGGGGTACTCGGGCTGGACTAACAAACCAGATTCCACAAAACTGTTGATATACATATATGGTGGATGGACCTTCAATCATAACAGCGGAGAAATGTTACCGTGCGACATATAAATCCTGACATGCATTATCCGACCATCGACACCACAGTGAATAAATAGAGTTAATAAAAAATCCCGCGTATTCAAGCTTGTCTTCGATGAATGGTTCTAGTGTGGGAGGCATATGACACAAAACACGCATGCATAATTTTCTCCGTGCTCATGTTACATGATAAAATGAAATTCCGAACACATTTGTGATATCATACCATATATTGTTTCGTATAGATATGAGAAATATGCTCCGCTACATCTGATATGATCACTTCCACATTTATTGCATTAATGAGTAGGTGTGTTATTTGATGAACATATAAGTTGTGCAACAAGCACATGTTTATGTTTATCGTGTGGATGCTTATGATAAATGCGCCATAGAGTAACAATTTTATCATTTATTGTTATTTGTTCTTACATTCTTTATCAATTTTTATCTTTTTGTTATCATTATTTCTTACATTCTTTAACATTATTTTCATTTTTTCTTACATTTTTCAACAATTATAGAAAATAATATAAAATTTGTTATACCAATGCATTCTCTTAAATATGCGAGGCGACCTATGATGGACTCCCATATATAAGAGAATGCATTGGCACATAGTTTTTTCTTTTGCTTCCCATAGTTTTCGGTAAAATTGAGATCTTTTCGTTGGTGCCGATTCACATTATTTAATCAGCGGTCATGTAAATATTGGAACCCGTAGACCACGGTATAGATTACACTGGTGTGTAACGTTTGTTGATCTGCATCAGAGGCCAAATGGAAACCGCTTAAACTGCCTTCAGATTATGTGAGCTTGACATATGTGGAAACTTTCCCAATAAAAAACAAACACCATCTAGTAGGGAATCCACTTTAACTTTTCGTGCTTTCATAACTAGTGTCAGTTCTGCACTAAAAAATATTGTCATTTTTTGAATCACACTTAAAATTTATAAAAAGCTACAACAGACTTCACACCTTTAATTAATAGGCCTCTTGGAAAATGAAGTTTGGGGGAGAAGGATTCTTCGATTTTTTTTCAACATTTCTCTGTTAATTTATGCAATCAGTGTTTTAGCTGTCATATTTTTTACTCCACCGCAACCACAGGGAGAGCTGACTATCGTGTATACACAAATGTAACATAAAGAGCCATTTGGCCTTTCTTCTTTTTTTTGTACATAACCCATGTTGAAACTTGATATATACCTATATATGATTATTAAACTGATGTTGTTTGTAAAAATTGTGTTTTCGCCATGTGTCCCTTCAATTGGAAAGAATAAAGAACCAAACTGCATGTTGGAATTAAGTTTAATTTAATAATATGATGCATCTAATGAAGCATGAGAAGTTATACCACATTCACTTGACCAGGTCGTCACTTGACTTTCAACTGTTGTGCCCATTGAATCTAATTTCTCCATATGAGCAATTATGCGCAGGTCTCATTTAACCATATGCAAACCAGCTGCAGATTGACATGAAAAATGCCTTTAATTTGAAAAATAAATAGTGTGGAGGGATCATTAGTCAGTAAACTTTGCATAATTTTAAAGAACAATTACTACTTGTTTCAAAATCTGAAAAAAGTGGAACCTTATTTAAACAATAAGCTCAGACAGAGATTGAAAATGATTTTAAAATTTGTAAAGTCGGCTGCAATGCCAATTGGAAGGAATCCCTCATCTATTGACGTTCGTGGTGCGGCATGTCGTGCATATCGCGCGATACGCCGACTCAGAACACACTGTATCAAATGAGCTATTGCACACGGCGAGCGATGCGGGCGACATCGCAGAAAACGCAGGAAACACACTGAGCAAACGCTGCCACACGATTACATCGCTGTCTGAATCCGGCGGTGCGGTGCCGCGCATTTTTCTCTGCGGTTGTTTGGTAAATTCCACCTGTTAATTGCAGTGACGGTATATTAAGAAGACAGTGGAAGCACAGCAGTTTTCCGTCCATGTTAATGTTGGACTATGATTGTGCATCGGTTTTGTGATATGTTTAAATACCTCCGACTTTCAAATAAAATTTATCTTATCTGATCTTTTATCTGATCTTATCGCTTCACCATACAGCCATTTTAAACAAAAATGCGCGAATAACAATGAACCCATGATCTCAACGGAAACATATACGAGTAACCGCAGAAATCGCCGTGTGTAAGGGTCATACTGAGGCGATGCAACTTCGATATCTACACCAATGTGAGTGCTATATAATTGACTTCTTTACCATGACATGTGGCACCATTATTAATCATTCACATGAACGGAGAAACAAACATGCATAGTACCATCTTGTGCGACGCTGTGTTTGGTTCATTTTTGTAAAATACGTTGTGCATCTTATCACGAAACGGCGATATCCATATTAAAACTCTTATCGATAACTATAATTATTCTGATTCAATTCAGTATGTGCCAGACCTGGTTACAGTGTAACGAAATATAAATTCCTTTGGTTAAGAATTATATCAAAGCTCTGACATTCTTTCGAATACCCCGAATGCCAAATAGTTCAAATTATCAATACATGTATAATCGATCATTGGATAGATATGTGTGAGTATGTTGGGGGGGGGGGTCATGATATCTCCACGTCCTCGGTGTGCACCGTCTTGCTTGTTGCCACTAAACGTCATTCGAGTGCCGCATCCCGGTACTGTTTATGCATCGGTACCAATTGATAACCTCAATCCATAGTAGAACAAAATCTATGTTATCTAGCGGAAGTGTATTATCAGCTATAACATGAACGAAATTGACAGGACAATGCCGTGTCTATATAACCTTGCATCGATTTATATACATCTGGAATGAGCGCCATCAATTCTGAAATTGCCAGATTTTGTTCCTGATCTGGCACATATCGGTTTAGGAACATTGAACAACGTTTCGCCCAGTTTTGACTTAGTTGGTTCTTTTTAGGCTTCTGAAGATATCTTTGACGGTGTAGACAATATATTCGTCATCACTAAAATAACAATAGCATCTATCCCTTATCTTTTTTTTAGGACGTCGGTGTTTTTCTGCCTTGTCGGTGTAGGGTGCTGTGAAATTCTGCAAATATCTTTGACGGTGTAGTCAATATATTCATTATCATTAAAATAACAATAACATCTATCCCTTGTCTTTTTTGTTAGGACGTCGGTGTTTTTCTGCCTTGTCGGTGTAGGGTGTAGAGTGCGGTGAAATTTAATCACTTAATCTCTTCCGGTGAGGTGTGCATATATATGGCAGTCCTGCTCTTTATACATACTATATAGTTTACATCTTTTAGTTCTGTTGAGCGACAGGTTTGACTTTATGTTCCTTGGATGCACTTTATTCTTGAGGAAATTAAATGAGTTGAATTTATCATTGGTGGGAAATGTTCAGATACCAAATTCAACAAACGACCAAACGACCTATGGTAATTTTGTTATTCAATAAAATGGTGTGGAATTTATATGTGAACGAATGTGCAACAATTGTACCTCGGATATGTGGTGAGGAGTCATATGTATCGTAGATTGTTCCACGTTTTCAAATAAATCTCGAGAAGTGTTTGCAGTGAAAGTTTTGCTTAATGAAACTTAAATTTACCCCGAAATTCCGAATGCGCTCGACTAAGATGTTTTGTGTTTTTCTCGAGAAACGATATATGAATTTTCTCTGAACTCCTGTCAAAGCATAAATAAGCATTGCCTATCATATATATGACCTCCATTGGTTGGTAAATCTTCTATAAATTGAATACTTTTAACTGATTAGACAAGCCCTGGTATGAAAAACTGTTAGAACGGATGTGCGATTTACTGACGCTCGCACCGGGGTTTACTGCCCGCAGTGGGGATTATAGGATGACCAGCGTGGTCCACACATTTTGAATATAGCACGCTGCTGTTGATAAATACGCCACGTCGCAGCTCAGCTGGTATAATATATATTAATATGTAATTATGGTATTTTCCACAGAGGTCTGTGAGATGAGCCACAGACCCCTGGTATAATATATATTAATATATAATTATGGTATTTTCCCCAGAGGTCTGTGAGATGAGCCGCTTTATCGATTCCAACCGAAAAGTTGTTTATGTAGTATATATACCATTAGCACGCAGGAAGTTGTGCATGTAGTATATATACTATTATCATGCATGAAGTTGTGCATGTAGTATATATACTATTAGCATGCAGGAAGTTGTGCAGGTAGTATATATACTATTAGCATGCAGGAAGTTGTGCAGGTAGTATATATACTATTAGCATGCAGGAAGTTGTGCAGGTAGTATATATACTATTAGCATGCAGGAAGTTGTGCAGGTAGTATATATACTATTAGCATGCAGGAAGTTGTGCAGGTAGTATATATACTATTAGCATGCAGGAAGTTGTGCAGGTATTATATATACTATTAGCATGCAGGAAGTTGTGCAGGTAGTATATATACTATTATCATGCAGGAAGTTGTGCATGTAGTACATACTATGAATATGCAGGAAGTTGTACGGTGCTGCTCGGAGTAACCTTACGGAACGTATCCAGAGATTTGATCGCCAGAAAAAGGACATCTCACTTCATAGCATGGCATAACTATAACATGCTTTTCATGCAGTATCTTTTTAAGTTTTGGTGGGTATTTATAATGGAGATAAACGTACCGTATTTCGGATATTCGGAGATTCGAATTCCAACTCTACAGAGTACGTTCGCTCCTAATTGTCCGTGACACGCAATATCATGAAAGCTTAACTGTTTTTTTAAAGCTCTTATATTTAAAAAGGCCCCAGGCCGTTTCATTGTACACCTCCATATATTAGATCATCATTTGATGTTGGTTTGAAATTAGATAATGAAACCGATTGGTTGACAAATCTGAAGTTCACGGATAAAAGTTCAATAGGGAATGTCAAAGATCAATTACTGTTTAGAACAATATTGTGAGTATGGGGTTCCGTACGGATGCATGTACGCGCGCTATCCCCAGATCAAAACAACTTCGCAGCCATTGTTTGTGGCTCATTAGCCAGGTTTAGACATACGTACGTGTGACTTGTAACGTGTTTTGTTATTAAATTATTATGTAGATATAAGTGGCGGGAAATGTCACAAGAATGTACGGCGCCAAACCGACACGTAATAGTCCCCGGTGAGGACCACCTGTCAAAACTGCGACCACCAATACGCTTAATTGGCTTCAATAAAACTAAGAGTATTTCTGCGCAAGCAATTCCCGTTCATCAACTGCCTGTATGTGTATATGTAGGCGCAATGATCACGTGTCTGGTGACTTTCGTTGGCAACGGCAACACACCTTACAATTTGTACGTAGGTGTAGCTAAACCTGGTTATTATTAAATTTCTTCCAGGATGCTACTGCTCGTAGCATTTGTTGTCATACCAGTGGCAGCATATATGGAATTTAAAGACAAAATACCAAACGGTAACCGCGTCCCGGATCCATGCCGTCCAAATGAATATTGGGCCGGAGTAGGTCATAAGAATGTCCAAGGCAGGGGAACGAGAAATCCATTTGGATTAGCTTTCGAAGCAGCGGACAAGGTATGTATAAGAACATCGATTTTACTGTCGTCGTGGGATTTTGATTGCAGAACAAATTGGCAAACTGCATGAACCCCAAAGGGATTTATGCGGAGTTTGCTGAATTTCTATCGCTGCCAAAACACATGACCACGTTGAATCCACCCTCTATTACTTGTATTTACATACTTAATAAACTGCAACTTGTTTTATATCATTTCCTTTATTTTATCCCTTTCCATAGGCCTACTAAAGCATCAATGACAAGTAGTTATCCCATAGCAATGTTCAGATCAGAAGTCCAACAAAATTTATAATCTAGCAATTGCCCTCAATAAATAGGACCCCTTCTGTACTTTGATTTGTCTGTCGTCTGATTTTATCACCTTAATATTCATCCAAATCAAGAATAGGCCAATCCGATGTACACTTTTTAACATACTGAGACAATTCACTTAGTATAGAAAGGGTTAAAGGAACAAGTGGAGTGGCTGATCTCACAATCCATCCACACTGATATCACAATCCATCCATATTGATCTCACAATCCATCCACACTGATCTCACAATCCATCCACAATGATCTCACAATCCACCAACACTGATCTCACAATCCATCAACACTGATCTCACAATCCATCCACACTGATATCACAATCCATCCATATTGATCTCACAATCCATCAACATTGACCTCACAATCCATCCACACTGATCTCACAATCCATCCACAATGATCTCACAATTCACCAACACTGATCTCACAATCCATCAACACTGATCTCACAATCCATCCACACTGATATCACAATCCATCAACACTGATTTCACAATCCATCCGCATTGATCTCACAATCCATCAACACTGATCTCACAATCCATCCACACTGATCTCACAATCCATCAACACTGATCTCACAATCCATCCACATTGATCTCACAATCCATCAACACTGATCTCACAATCCATCAACACTGATTTCACAATCAATCAACGCTGATATCACAAACCATCCGCATTGATCTCACAATCCATCCACATTGATCTCACTATCCATCAACACTGATCTCACAATCCATCAACATTGACCTCACAATCCATCCACACTGATCTCACAATCTATCCACACTGATCTCGCAATCCATCAACACTGATATCACAATCCATCAATACTGATCTCACAATCCATCAACACTGATCTCACAATCCATCCACATTGATCTCACAATCCATCCACATTGATCTCACAATCCATCCACACTGATCTCACAATCTATACACACTGATCTCACAATCCATCCATATTGATCTCACAATCCATCCACATTGATCTCACTATCCATCAACACTGATCTCACTATCCATCAACACTGATATCACAATCCATCCACATTGATCTCACAATCCATCCACATTGATCTCACAATCCATCCACACTGATCTCACAATCTATCCACACTGATCTCACAATCCATCCGCATTGATCTCATTATCCATCAACACTGATCTCACAATCCATACACATTGATCTCACTATCCATCAACACTGATCTCACAATCCATCCACATTGATCTCACAATCCATCAACACTGATCTCACAATCCATCCACATTGATCTCACAATCCATCCACATTGATATCACAATCCATCAACACTGATCTCACAATCCATCCACACTGATCTCACAATCCATCAACACTGATTTCACAATCCATACTCACTGATCTCACAATCCATCAACACTGATCTCACAATCCATCCACACTGATCTCACAATCCATCCACACTGATCTCACAATCTATCCACGCTGATCTCACAATCCATCCACAATGATCTCACAATCCATCAACACTGATCTCACAATCCATCAACACTGATCTCACAATCCATCAACACTGATCTCACAATCCATCAACATTGATCTCACAATCCACCCACATTGATCTCACAATCCATCCACATTGATCTCACAATCTATCCAAGCTGATCTCACAATCCATCCACACTGACATCACAATCCATCCACGCTGATCTCACAATCCATCCACACCGATCTCACGATCCATCCACATTGATCTCACAATCCATCCATACTGATCTCACAATCCACCCACGCTGATCCCACAATCTATCCACGCTGATCTCACAATCCATCCACATTGGTCTCACAATCCATCCACACTGATCTCACAATCCATACACGCTGATCTCACAGTCTATCCACGCTGATCTCACAATCCATCCACATTGATCTCACAATCCATCCACATTGATCTCACAATCCATCCACATTGATCTCACTATCCATCCACATTGATCTCACAATCCATCCACACTGATCTCACAATCCATCAACGCTGATATCACAATCCATCCACACTGATCTCACAATCCATCCACATTGATCTCACAATCCATCCACATTGATCTCACGATCCATCCACATTGATCTCACAATCCATCCACACTGATCTCACTATCCATACACGCTGATCTCACAGTCTATCCACGCTGATCCCACAATCTATCCACACTGATATCACAATCCATCCACATTGATCTCACAATCCATCAACACTGATCTCACAATCCATCCACACTGATCTCACAATCTATCCACGCTGATCTCACAATCCATCCACACTGATCTCACAATACATCCACACTGATCTCACAATCCATCCACACTGATCTCACTATCCATCAACACTGATCTCACAATCCATCCACATTGATCTCACAATCCATCAACACTGATCTCACAATCCATCCACATTGATCTCACAATCCATCCACATTGATATCACAATCCATCAACACTGATCTCACAATCCATCCACACTGATCTCACAATCCATCAACACTGATTTCACAATCCATACTCACTGATCTCACAATCCATCAACACTGATCTCACAATCCATCCGCACTGATCTCACAATCCATCCACACTGATCTCACAATCTATCCACGCTGATCTCACAATCCATCCACAATGATCTCACAATCCATCAACACTGATCTCACAATCCATCAACACTGATCTCACTATACATCACCACTGATCTCACAATCCATCAACATTGATCTCACAATCCACCCACATTTATCTCACAATCCATCCACATTGATCTCACAATCCATCCAAGCTGATCTCACAATCCATCCACACTGATATCACAATCCATCCACGCTGATCTCACAATCCATCCACACTGATCTCACGATCCATCCACATTGATCTCACAATCCATCCACATTGATCTCACAATCCATCCACACTGATCTCACAATCTATCCACACTGATCTCGCAATCCATCAACACTGATATCACAATCCATCAATACTGATCTCAATCCATCAACACTGATCTCACAATCCATCCACATTGATTTCACAATCCATCCACACTGATCGCACTATCCATCCACACTGATCTCACTATACATCACCACTGATCTCACAATCCATCAACATTGATCTCACAATCCACCCACATTGATCTCACAATCCATCCACACTGATCTCACTATCCATCAACACTGATCTCATAATCCATCCACATTGATCTCGCAATCCATCCAAATTGATCTCACAATACATCCACACTGATCTCACAATCCATCCACATTGATCTCACAATCCATCCACATTGATCTCACAATCCATCCACACTGATCTCACAATCTATACACACTGATCTCACAATCCATCCATATTGATCTCACAATCCATCCACATTGATCTCACTATCCATCAACACTGATCTCACTATCCATCAACACTGATCTCACTATCCATCAACACTGATCTCACAATCCATCCACATTGATCTCACAATCCATCCACACTGATCTCACAATCTATCCACACTGATCTCACAATCCATCCGCATTGATCTCATTATCCATCAACACTGATCTCACAATCCATACACATTGATCTCACAATCCATCCACATTGATCTCACAATCCATCCACATTGATCTCACAATCCATCAACACTGATCTCACAATCCATCCACATTGATCTCACAATCCATCCACATTGATATCACAATCCATCAACACTGATCTCACAATCCATCCACACTGATCTCACAATCCATCAACACTGATTTCACAATCCATACTCACTGATCTCACAATCCATCAACACTGATCTCACAATCCATCCACACTGATCTCACAATCCATCCACACTGATCTCACAATCTATCCACGCTGATCTCACAATCCATCAACAATGATCTCACAATCCATCAACACTGATCTCACAATCCATCAACACTGATCTCACAATCCATCAACACTGATCTCACAATCCATCAACATTGATCTCACAATCCACCCACATTGATCTCACAATCCATCCACATTGATCTCACAATCTATCCAAGCTGATCTCACAATCCATCCACACTGACATCACAATCCATCCACGCTGAACTCACAATCCATCCACACCGATCTCACGATCCATCCACATTGATCTCACAATCCATCCATACTGATCTCACAATCCACCCACGCTGATCCCACAATCTATCCACGCTGATCTCACAATCCATCCACATTGGTCTCACAATCCATCCACACTGATCTCACAATCCATACACGCTGATCTCACAGTCTATCCACGCTGATCTCACAATCCATCCACATTGATCTCACAATCCATCCACATTGATCTCACAATCCATCCACATTGATCTCACTATCCATCCACATTGATCTCACAATCCATCCGCACTGATCTCACAATCCATCAACGCTGATATCACAATCCATCCACACTGATCTCACAATCCATCCACATTGATCTCACAATCCATCCACATTGATCTCACGATCCATCCACATTGATCTCACAATCCATCCACACTGATCTCACTATCCATACACGCTGATCTCACAGTCTATCCACGCTGATCCCACAATCTATCCACACTGATATCACAATCCATCCACATTGATCTCACAATCCATCAACACTGATCTCACAATCCATCCACACTGATCTCACAATCTATCCACGCTGATCTCACAATCCATCCACACTGATCTCACAATACATCCACACTGATCTCACAATCCATCCACACTGATCTCACTATCCATCAACACTGATCTCACAATCCATCCACATTGATCTCACAATCCATCAACACTGATCTCACAATCCATCCACATTGATCTCACAATCCATCCACATTGATATCACAATCCATCAACACTGATCTCACAATCCATCCACACTGATCTCACAATCCATCAACACTGATTTCACAATCCATACTCACTGATCTCACAATCCATCAACACTGATCTCACAATCCATCCGCACTGATCTCACAATCCATCCACACTGATCTCACAATCTATCCACGCTGATCTCACAATCCATCCACAATGATCTCACAATCCATCAACACTGATCTCACAATCCATCAACACTGATCTCACTATACATCACCACTGATCTCACAATCCATCAACATTGATCTCACAATCCACCCACATTTATCTCACAATCCATCCACATTGATCTCACAATCCATCCAAGCTGATCTCACAATCCATCCACACTGATATCACAATCCATCCACGCTGATCTCACAATCCATCCACACTGATCTCACGATCCATCCACATTGATCTCACAATCCATCCACATTGATCTCACAATCCATCCACGCTGATCCCACAATCTATCCACGCTGATCTCACAATCCATCCACATTGGTCTCACAATCCATCCACACTGATCTCACAATCCATACACGCTGATCTCACAGTCTATCCACGCTGATCTCACAATCCATCCACATTGATCTCACGATCCATCCACATTGATCTCACAATCCATCCACACTGATCTCACAATCCATCCACACTGATCTCACAATCTATCCACGCTGATCTCACAATCCATCCACACTGATCTCACAATACATCCACACTGATCTCACAATCCATCCACACTGATCCCACTATCCATCAACACTTATCTCACAATCTATCCACGCTGATCACAAATTTAATTTTTGTTTTCATTTTAATATTTTTTTATTAAGATCAGAGTAGTATGCATATTATTGATTTTATATTAACAGGTTATGGTTTGTACTTAATAAATAGAGCATTGTCTTGCCGATTACTACTTAATGAATAGAGCATAGATTGGAGTTGACTATGCCGATTTAGTGCCCCGATGGAGTAGTTCCCGACGCGGGGCGGACTCTCGAGGGGCACTAATGTATAGTTGTCAACGACAATTATACGTGCTCTACGTGTAATCGTTATATTGTACCGAACGACTTTTTATCACATAATTTGCCCATAAAAGCAGTTTCATAATTATCGATAAGAGACACGTTTAATATCAGCGCGTGCGATGACGTCACATCGTTCTTCAAATGACTTGCGATCGCTGCGGTTTTTATCGTTGTTTTCGATGGATATTTCGCATTGCTTCGCGTTTATTTGATCATGTGATAAAAAGTATCTCACACTCGTCCTATTTTATACGTAATTTATCAACCTCGTCCACTAAATTCTATTTGAGCCTCGGTAAACCTCGGCTCAAATCGAATTTAGTGAACTCGGTTGATAAATTCCGTATAAAATAGAAACTCGTGTGAGATCCTCTATTTATTATATATCTCATCTTCTTCCATTTCGGAATTTCGCAAAATTGCAATGTGACAATGACAAAGTTGACAAGTTGCACAATTTTCACTCAGATAATCTTTATATCAACCACGCATATTGATGTAATCACAACACAGACGGACATTTGAGCATCCGTTATAGCTTACCATTTAGAATATGCAAAACACTAACAAAAATAACGATGGTAATTTGTCAAACTTCTTATTCGACTTTCTTTCTGAGACAAAGTAAATTATGGAAGCGCGGTTGTGGAACGTTTTTATTAATCAGCCCAAAAATGGGAAGATCAGTTGTTTCGCATATCGAATGGAACAACATAACACAACATTCTGACAATAGTATAACAAAACAGTATCTTACATGTGCAGTCAAATGCATTAGCATGACACACTAGTCTGAAATGAGTGTTTGTTTATTCATAAATTGCTCACATGCATGTATGGCTGAGACCAGGATACTAATAAATGAGTGTTTGGTTATTCATACATTACTCACATAATTATGCTTAACATCAATTGTTACCCAATAGTAGAGTTTTACTTCGTAAATCATTGGGATTTAAAATTAACTGGTTAACCCCAAATTCGCGTTCGTAACGCCACAACGAACTGTTGCCCGCCCTGAATGAACTGTTGCCCGGTTTGCAATCACGGTCAGCTTTCGTGACGTCACGAGCGAACTGTTGCCCGACCCGATCGAACTGTTGACTGGCTCCGAGCGAACTGTTGACTGGCCCGAACGAACTGTTACATGGTTTGCAATTTCCGTGACGTTTCGGTATATTCCAGTTAGTTCTCATAATTCGAAATAACACTATTAAATAGTGTGATTAATTAGCAATGACCTGATTATATACAAGTAAATGTATTGGGTAACAAAGCAATTATTTCATGTGTATTTTGGGAACAGGCAAAATTGTTGTCCCTCGGTATCAGGAATGAATATCGAACTGTTGCCCTCGGCTTTCGGCATTGGGCAATAGTTCGATAGTCATTCCTGATACCTCGGCACAACAATTTTGACTGTTCCCAAAAGACACATGAAATAATTGCTTACTGTTGTTGGTTACAATTTCTTGCCTTGGCAATATTATTGTTAGCACGGGTCTTGTTGATTTATCTAGGTATTTGACACTGAGAGTTAGCAACATGGTTATTGGTAGAGCAGTCCTACCCGAAGGAAATATAATGCAACATCGAACTTCCCACTTAAATCGAAGGAAATATCGAATATTATTATACATTCATTTTCAGTAGATTTACCATGTTGTTTGCATCGTTCGTAGAGCACATGAGTGTAATTAGCTCTAATCAATGACTCAAATTCATTCATTTGTTGCATATAATCTGTATAGTATAAAAAGTCGATGGTCCCTTAAATGGCCGGATTCAGTATACAGTACCCCTTTAACCCTTTACCCAACAAACCGGCCAAAAACGACCAAATAAAGCTGCAACAGCCTAAATTATCTTGGGTCTGTCTCAATAAAACCATACAAATATGGATATCATTGGAACCGGCTCATTGACCACATTGTGATGGTTACAGTTATGCCCTGTGCCAATGCATTCTCTTATATATGCGAGTCGACCATAGGTCGCTTCGCATATATAAGAGAATGCATTGGCCATTTTTTCTTACATTCTTTAACAATTTTATAATTTTTAATGTGTTAAGCCAATGCATTCTCTTATATATGCGAGGCGACCTATGGTCGACTCGCATATATAAGAGAATGCATTGGCACAGGGCCCTTCTGTTGGGTAAAGGGTTAAATTACTGTTTACTAGAACATAAATGGATAAAGTACTCATATAATGACCGAAGCTCATATGGACTGAACTATATTATTTTACACTCCCCGATATATACATAATGTTCATGGAAGAGATACATTAGACATCACATTGAGTTCGATTGCTCATATTGACATACCATATTATTGTGTCTATTATATATACAATTTAATGGATACAACATGTCGCAGTTAACTATTATGTGGTATTAGTGGAGTTGTTCTAATATAAATGAATGATACACTAGTAATGTGTGCTACATGGGTGATTCATTACATGCATTACTGTTTTTCTAAATTATTGATACATTATTACTTCTTTTTACATGATTACTACATTATTAGTTTTTCTAAATCATTGATACATTGTTAGTGTTTCTAAATTCGTAGTATTTTCTAAATGAATGATAATTTTGTACTTTTTTTCTAAAGGAATGATTATTTAGTACTGTTTTTCTAAATAATTGACCCATTAGTACTGTATTTCTAAATGATTGATGCATTATTACTGTTTTTTCTAAATGTGTTATATTTTAGTACTGTTTGCTAAATAATTTATACATTGGTACTGCTTTTCCTAAATTATTGATTTAGTACTTTTTTTCTAAATGAATAAAACATTAATGTGTGATACATTACATGCAGCACTGTTGTTTTCTCTTTGATACTTCAGCAATTTTTTTTCTAAATGATTGATACATTAATACAGTTGTTTCTAAATGATTGATACATTGGTAGTTTTTATGAATAATGGATACATTAGTACTGTTTTTCTAAATCAATAATAAATTTGTATTGTTTTCTAAAAGATGGACACGTTAATGCTGCTTTTCTAGAGGATTGATACATTAGTATATATTTTTCTAAATAGTTGATAAATTAGTACTTTTTTTTCTAAATGATTGAAACATTTGCACCGATTTCTAAATGATTGATACATTAGTGCAGATTTTTTCTAAATGATTGATACACTAATACTGTTTAATAAAAGATTCATACAGTAGTACTGCTTTTCTTAATTATTGATACATTAGTACTGTTTTTCTAAATCAGTGATACATTTGTATTGTTTTCTAAAAGATTCATACATTAATACTGCTTTTCTAGAGGATTGATACCTTTGTACTGTTCTTCTAAATAATTGATAGATTAGTACCTTTTTTCCAAATGATTGATAAATTTGCACTGATTTCTAAATGATTGATTCATTAGTATAGTTTGTTTTCTAAATGATTGATACACTAATACTGTTTTCTAACAGAATGATACAAGAGTGCTATTTTTCTAAATCAGTGATAAATTTGCATTGTTTTCTAAAAGACTGATACATTATTACTGCTTTCTAGAGGATTGATACATTTGTACTGTTCTTCTAAATAATTGATAAATTAGTACCTTTTTTTCTAAATGATTGTACATTATTAAGGTTTTTTTCAAAATGTTTTATACATTAGTACTGTTTTCTAAATAATTGATACATTTGTACTGATTTCTAAATTATTGATACATTAGTACAGTTTTTTTCTAAATGAATAATACACTAATTCTGTTTTCTAAAAGATTGATACTGTAGTACTATTTTTCTAAATTAATGATAAATTAATAATGTTTGCTACACGAGTGATACATTACATGCAGTACTTTTTTCTATATGATTGATACATTAGTAATGTTATTTTCTAAAGTATTGATACATTAGTACAGTTTTTGTAAATAATTTATATATTAGTACTGAATTTCTAAATGAATGGTACATTAGTAATATGTTCGAAAAGATTCATACATTATTAATCTTTTTCTAAATGATTGATACATTTGTCCTAATTTTTCTTATAATAGATAAATTAGCACTGTTTTCTAAATGATTATACTGCTTTTGCTAAATGACTAATGCATTAGTACAGTTTTTTTCTAATTTTCTAAACGATTGATACATTTGTACAGTTACTTTCTAAATCACTGATACATTATTACTGTCTTCTAAATGATTTATATATTGGTACTGTTTTATTCTAGATGTTTGATACATCGCTATGGTTTTTTATAAATGCCTGATTAGTACGTTTTTAAAATGATTGATATATGAGTACTGTTATTATAAAATATATTGATATATTAGTGCTGTTTTTCTAAGTGATTGATACATTAGTACTGTTTTTCTAAATGATAGACACATTAGTACTTTCCCCAGCCATATGTACGCTCGATAAACGTTCAATTAATTTCAGTTCGGGTTGGGTTAGAAAATGGAATTGCAGGTTTGTAATTGTAACTCTTTTTTTCCTTTTACTAAATACTCATTGATGAGTAGTTCCCATATGAAATGTTCAGATAATAAGGTCAACAAACGACAATTGGTGAACTTATTATCTGAACCTTTCTTTCCAATGAAAATTAATCCTGCTGTATTTCTATAATCGTTTTGCCTGTCTGTAGTCTGCTTATTTTCTGAACATCACATGAATAATATACTGTTCTAATGTATGCGCTTATAACTGGGTGGGAGAATCAATTAACATAGAAAGTATTAACAGAAGTGGTTGTCTGAAAATGAGATCATGCATTGAAATTTGAAGGTGGAAAGTCCTATCAATCATGGTCATAGTGTATACATTGAGAAAGTCAAATTTCCTCTCAATCATGACCATATCGTATATATCCAGAAGGTGGAATCTCCTCAATAGTAACCATATTGTATACATTCAGAAGTAGCAGAGTCGCGTATGTAACATATTTCTTAATTGTTATACATTTTTTTCAGTAAAGGCAACTCACCCTTTAGTAGTTCGCAAAGTACACTACCCAAAATCCCAGCAAAATGTTATTCCAGTGAAAGATTGCTGCCAAAATGGCACCAGAAATTGAACAATTTTGCGATTTTCAAGAATATCATGTATATGATCTTACGTTTGGTAGCGACTGCGAATTGTGACAACTCAGAGTTTAGTTATTGCTTCAGCAATGTAGTACACCAATTGTATTTAACAAAACGTTCGATCTGTCAAATATCGACTTTAGACAACCGACATAGAGCATTTTGTCAGAATCAATTCCGATATTCTAACAATAGAATAGAATAGATTTCAAGAAATGGGGGAATTCAGTGAGGGAAAAGAGATACCCGTGACACATACGGAATCATTATCATACTTCAACAGAACTGTTCAATTTCATCCAAGAAGGTTACCAAAAATGGTAGTCAAAATACAAAAGTCAGTGTTCGCTACACCACCAAATGTCGCCCTGGCATCCCATCATGGGGAATTAGGTTAATCGGCTATTTTTTTATACAAATTAATGGATGTCCTATACAGCATCCGTGTCATGTCTTCAAATCACCTGATATTAAGTGGGGAGGGAGTTGAAGAGAAAATACAACTCTCAACCCAACTATGTGAAATTAGAAAGTACGTGTAGACCTCCAATCTTAGCTTGAGGGACAAGTATTACTATCCCAATGTCTAGCCTTCTAAACTATACTCCAAGTCGGAGTACTAATTGAGAAATATTGGTGCTTACAATAGCAAATGGCAATTGCTGATGCAGATACGATTTAGGGCTAGTTCTTTTCATGACATCTCTGTAGAAAGTGTATTTTTATAAGGTTGCAATACACAACTGTTTATTGTAATAGCTATTAAGTGGGAATTGTACTACTTAGTTATACCATGATTCTTGTTGGGAAGCAAGAAACAACACATCCGTGTTTATAAAACAAACAGTAGAAGAATTAATTATATGGCTGTTATTTGGCCTGTTTTTCTCACTGTTAGTTGTGCTGTAACCTTGAAATAACTTTGCATGTTAACATCATTTGAACGGCAGATCAAAATAGAATAGACCCCATCCGTAGATAATATATTTGTATAAGGGGGAGCGTCCCGTATCAATATTGCAGTGAAATATTGTGAATACTAGGTTCTGATATCTGGATGATGATATTCAACAGAGTAGTCCTTTCCACTTTCATAGCATATGTGGAGTCATTTTGTGAAGTTACTATAAGTCATCCCAGGACATGGTCATTCATTTGAAATGAACATTACCATATACCAGGTTAGAGTCCTAACACAGGACGAAACGAAGTTATGTGTCTGGTTCTTGGCTTTTCTCGTATTCAATTACTGGTGGTAGCCACACAAAGTGATTCGCCCATCATACAAAAGTTGTCTTTGTATGAACACAATAGGCTGGTATGGACCATTGATAGTATACAGCAAAATTATATCGCATTTTGATTTAGGCATATGAAGAGTTGAGTGGGAGAACGCATTGCGTTTGTACATCAGTTCAGAAAAGTGGCTCCTGGCAATGGCTGTGATTTATTAATGATTATTTTGAAGTTTATCGAAATCAACTAGGACTGCGCAACTGCTCTGCATATCCAACCATTCAGCTCAGATGATGAAAGATTGTAAATGGTAAACGCAATATATATGAGCCAAAATAGACAGGCGATACTTATTATATTACTAATTCCCGCGTTTTGACGAAATGTACGACCACACGGTGGGACATGGGTGAAGAATCCATTGGTAGTGATGGTTCTTCTGGTGTCATGTCATCAGTTTGATTTATTATGTCCAATATACTATGGAATCCAGGTTCTGAATACTGAATGTCATTATGGTACAACATAGTCCACTAACGTCGTACAATGTGAAGTAATAGTTTGAGTTAATAACAGCTCGTGATGTGCCATGTTGATTCTGGTTAGAACTTTATCATGAACCAAAGTAAATTCGGAAATGAAGGAAGTTGAATTAGCACCCGTATTCATGGAGGTGGTCATGGTTCACTTTAATAATAATGGCATCGTTCAGATCATATCATATATGTCGATCCATCTATATCCTAATGCCTCAAACTTTTCTAATTCTGTTCGTCTATGAGTTATCAGATCAGCCTGGCTATATCCCATACATTGTATATATCATGCTGCATTCATGAAACCAACTTTTTCTGGAAGGTAAATCGATATCATTTATGAAAATGATTCTTGGCCTTGTCGGAATTTGTGGCAGCTATGTATGGTAAGACTGCGTGTGAAGCTACCTTACTGAAAAAATTAGCCTGTTTTCAGCGATTGACCAGCAATATGCAAGTTGTTAAAAGTTAATCACGTCACCAAAAACATAACGTTCTATTTGTTATTATGGGGTACATGGTGATACTAAATCGGAACGTTCTTATTTTTCATTAATATGAACTAGTGACCAGAAGCAGTTTAAGCACGAGGCAATCATCAACATTTCTTCCTACACATATGTTTTCCAGAATGGTACTAGAAGCGGGTGTCGGATAATACTGTGTTGATTTTCCATTCCAATAATTGGCGGCTATCTCGATTACAATAAGATATTAATAAATTCGGATTATCTAAATCGGAGTACATTCATTCATATATCTAACTCCGAGACATCGTTCTCCTGTGGTGAACATGTTATTTGATGTATAAACAAATATAAATTTTCACGATGCTTATTTGGAAAATAATTGTCATATGAACTTGCAGTTTGAGTCATTGCGGCAAGACAACTAATAGGAATGTGTCATAAGATGGCGATTATATACTTAGAAGAAGCAAATTAGTCTGCTGCATTCACCTTCAACGTGACTGAAACGTGATAGGATGAAAGAGGGTAAAATGTGCGTATTATCGTATTTTTGGCCGCCATCTTGGATTGAGTTGACAGTTTCTGGATCCAGTAGATGTAAATACCGTATGTAATGATCCTATACATTTCCATCACCGAATTATTCTAATGTTCTTTAAGGAAATAGTCAGAAAATAAAAAAGTATATTTTTGCGAAAATTCATACCACTTCCTTCATGTACGCGACATATATGGAAAATCATCATCAATTGTCCCACGTCCGGTCGCCATTTTGGGGCCATCTTTGATCGAGAGGATACATTTTTATACAGAAATATATCACGGCGTAACATCATATATGTACAAAAGGATTGTCATATATTTTATATCATAATTATATTTTTATCATGAAATCCAACAATAGCGAACGTAAGAAAATTAGCATGGCGGCCATCTTTGTGACGTCATCAGACCACCCAGTCGCAACCTCAGGGGGTCTAACATTTTTTTCTGAAGTAGAGACCATGTCCTCTCTCATTAGCATTGTCTCTATAATTGTTCATGATTTTCACACGGGAGCCAAAAATCGACATAAGCCACTCTACAGCAGGTGGAATTTCCTCTCAGTCATGATACTATCGTATATATTCAGGAGCTCAAATATCATCGCAATCATGACCATATCGTGTACATTCAGAATGTGGAATCTCCTCTCATCTATGATCATATCGTATAAATTCAGATGATGGAATCTCCTCTCAATCATCATATCCTATACATTCAGGAGGTGAAATTATTCATGTTTCAGAAATGGACACCGGGTCTCTGTGCAGCTGATAGTGATGGGGATGGTATAACAAATGGTTATGAACTCGGGGACGCCGACTGCGCTTGGGCGGAGGGGAAAAAACCCTCCAGGGAAGTGAACATAACACACCCAGGTAAGGTCGCATTCACACAGAACATAACACACCCAGGTAAGGTCGCATGCACAGTGAACATAACACACCCAGGTAAGGTCGCATTCACCATAACACACCCAGGAAAGGTCGCATTCACACAGCACATAACACACCAGATAAGGTCGCATTCACAGTGAACATAACACACACAGGTAAGGTCGCATTCACAGTGAACATTACACACACAGGTAAGGTCGCATGCACACAGCACATAACACACCAGGTAAGGTCGCATTCACACAGCACATAACACACCCAGGTAAGGCCCCATTCACCACAACACACACAGGTAAGGTCGCATTCACCATCACACACCCAGGTAAGGTCGCATGCACAGTGGACATAACACACCCAGGTAAGATATTGTTCACCATAATACACCCAGGTAAGGTAACATTCACCATAATACACCCAGGTAAGGTCGCATGCACAGTGAACATAACACACCCAGGTAAGGTCGCGTGCACAGTGAACATAACACACCCAGGTAAGGTCGCATGCACAGTGAACATAACACACCCAGGTAAGGTCGCATTCACCATAACACACCCAGGTAAGGTCGCATGCACATTGAACATAACACACCCAGGTAAGGTCGTATTCACCATAACACACCCAGGTAAGGTCGCACGCACAGTGAACTTAACACACCCATGTAAGGTCGCGTTCACCATAATACACACATGTAAGTCGCATGCACAGTGAACATAACACACCCAGGTAGGGTCTCATTCACCATAAAACACAGGTAAGGTCGCATGCACAGTTAACATAACACACCCAGGTAAGGTCGAATTCACCATAACACACACAGGTAAGGTGGTATTCACCATAATACACCCAGGTAAGGTGGCATTCACCATAATACACCCATGTAAGGTGGCATTCACCATAATACACCCAGGTAAGGTGGAATTCACCATAATACACACAGGCAAGGTTGCATTCACCATAATATACCCAGGTAAGGTCGCATTCACCATAATACATCTAGGTAAGGTGGCATTCACAATAATACACCCAGGTAAGGTGGCATTTACCATAATACACACAGGTAAGGTGGCATTGACCATAATACACCCAGGTAAGGTGGCATTCACCATAATATACCCAGGTAAGGTCGCATTCACCATAATACACTCAGGTAAGGTGGAATTCACCATAATACACCCAGGTAAGGTCGCATTCACCATAATATTCCCAGGTAAGGTAACATTCACCATAATACACCCAGGTAAGGTCGCATGCACAGTGAACATAACACACCCAGGAAAGGTCGCGTGCACAGTGAACATAACACACCCAGGTAAGGTCGCGTTCACCATAACAAACCCAGGTAAGGTCGTATTCACCATAACACACCCAGGTAAGGTCGCATGCAAAGTGAACATAACACACCCAGGTTAGGTCGCATTCACCATAACAAACCCAGGTAAGGTCGCATTCACCATAACACACCCATGTAAGGTCGCATTCACCATAACACACCCATGTAAGGTCGCATGCACAGTGAACTTAACACACCCATGTAAGGTCGCATTCACCATAACACACCCAGGTAAGGTCGCATGCACAGTGAACTTAACACACCCAGGTAAGGTCGCGTTCACCATAATACACCCAGGTAAGTCGCATGCACAGTGAACATAGCACACCCAGGTAAGGTCGCATTCACCATAATACACACAGGTAAGGTCGCATGCACAGTTAACATAACACACCCAGGTAAGGTCGAATTCACCATAATACACCCATGTAAGGTGGAATTCACCATAATACACCCAGGTAAGGTGGCATTCACCATAACACACAGGTAAGGTGGCATTCACCATAATACACCCAGGTAAGGTCGCATTCACCATAATACACCCAGGTAAGGTAGCATTCACCATAATACACACAGGTAAGGTCGCATTCACCATAATACACCCAGGTAAGGTCGCATTCACCATAATACGCCCAGGTAAGGTGGCATTCACCATAATACACCCAGGTAAGGTCGCATTCACCATAATACACCCAGGTAATGTGGCATTCACCATAATACACACAGGTAAGGTGGCATTCACCATAATACACCCAGGTAAGGTCGCATTCACCATAATACACCCAGGTAATGTGGCATTCACCATAATACACACAGGTAAGGTCGCATTCACCATAATACACCCAGGTAAGGTCGCATTCACCATAATACACCCAGGTAAGGTCGCATTCACCATAATACACCCAGGTAAGGTCGCATTCACCATAATACACCCAGGTAAGGTGGCTTTCACCATAATACACCCAGGTAAGGTCGCATTCACCATAATACACCCAGGTAAGGTCGCATTCACCATAATACACCCAGGTAATGTGGCATTCACCATAATACACACAGGTAAGGTGGCATTCACCATAATATACACATGTAAGGTCGCATTCACCATAATACACACAGGTAAGGTGGCTTTCACCATAATACACCCAGGTAAGGTAACATTCACCATAATACACCCAGGTAAGGTAACATTCACCATAATACACCCAGTTAAGGTGGCATTCACCATAACACACACAGGTAAGGTCGCATTCACCAGGTAAGGTCGCATGCACAGTGAACATAACACACACAGGTAAGGTCGCATGCACAGTGAACATAACACACCCAGGTAAGGTAGCATTCGCCATAACACACCCAGGTTACCCAGGTAAGGTCGCATTCACCATGATACACCCAGGTCACCCAGGTAAGGTCGCATTCACCATAATACCTCCAGATACGGTCGCATTCACCATAATAGACCCAGATAAGGTGGCATTCACCATAATACACACAGATAAGGTCGCATTCACCATAATACACACAGGTAAGGTCGCATTCACCATAATACACACAGGTCACCCAGGTAAGGTCGCATTCACCATAATACACCCATGTAAGGTGACATTCACCATAATACACACAGGTAAGGTGGCATTCACCATAACACACCCAGGTAAGGTCGCATTCACCAGGTAAGGTCGCATGCACAGTGAACATAACACACACAGGTAAGGTCGCATGCACAATGAACATAACACACCCAGGTAAGGTAGCATTCGCCATAACATACCCAGGTCACACAGGTAAGGTCGCATTCACCATAATACACCCAGGTCACCCAGGTAAGGTCGCATTCACCATAATACATCCAGATACGGTCGCATTCACCATAATAGACCCAGGTAAGGTGGCATTCACCATAATACACCCATGTAAGGTGGCATTCACCATAATATACACAAGTAATGTCGGATTCACCATAATACACCCAGGTAAGGTCGCATTCACCATAGTACACCCAGGTAAGGTCGCATTCACCATAATACACCCAGGTAAGGTGGCATTCACCATAATACACCCAGGTAAGGTCGCATTCACCATAATATACCCAGGTAAGGTCGCAATCACCATAATACACACAGGTAAGGTGGCATTCACCATAATACACCCAGGTAAGGTGGCATTCACCATAATATACACAGTTAAGGTCGGATTCACCATAATATACCCAGGTAAGGTCGCAATCACCATAATACACCAGGTAAGGTGGCATTCACCATAATACACCCAGGTAAGGTGGCATTCACCATAATATACACATGTAAGGTCGGATTCACCATAACACACCCAGGTAAGGTCGCATTCACACAGCTTGCAGAATCTCCTGAAAAATGGTTGTGCTATTTTTGCAGATGGGTATCCATCTCAGTGTGCCATTCCGATAGATACATAACCATTTCGATAAGTAATGAGTATTTGTTCACGCTTGCTGTAGGAAGCACATTTGAAGCAATGAACAATCATACTGAGTCCGTGGCTACTTAATATAAATATTGCACGTTTTCAATTAAATTCTTCAACCCAAAATTTTTTTTTGGACACAAGCACATATGCCACGCCTTCTAAAGTGGTCCTGCTATTCTGCTATGATGTTGATGGGTCCTGCTGAACTGGAATTGCTATGCAGCTGTCAGGGTAATCTGATGCTGTTAAGAAAAAATACCGTTATTTTTTTCTAAAGTTATCATTCCATGTCCCCTTCATAATGTTGGTATGATTTTAACCAATTCGCATGAGATTTAAATTATGAGGGTTTCAGACAGTGATAGCATTGCATTGATTGTACGTCTATATTTGGTGGTATATTCCTATAAATAATATTGGGAACAATATTATTGTTTTCCATAGTACTATGACATAGTGACACAGTCGCTCACCGCTCTATGATGTGCTTGCTTACACAAGTGAGTTAGGGAAAAATTGTTTACCATAGTTACTATGACACAGTCGCTCGCTGCTCTATGATGTGCTGGCTTACACTAGTGAGTTAGGGAACAACTGTTCACCACAGTTACTATGACACAAGCGCTCGCCGATATTTGGTCTCTACTCAACACGCGCTAGCATATTTGTCATCGTTAACCCTTTCATGACGGGAGATGCGCTAGTATACCATTGAGGACCATGTGCCAGTGCATTCTCCAGGGAGCCTCGCATATATAAGATAATGCATTGGCTAACAATGTCAAGGTAAATATTGTTATGGCTATACGTATTCTCGTATATATGTGAGACGCCCTATATATGGGCGACCGCATATATAAGAGACTGTATTGGCACAGGGTTTTGCAATAAAAAGAAGCTCCAGTCATGAAATGGTTATATAAAGCTGCACTTGGTATAGTGATATACATTAGTCGGAGGCTGTTTGGGCAGCTGAGGTAAACATGCCTTAAATTCAATCAATTATTTATCATGGAGTAAAATTCCGATCGATCGTTACATGTTCGTTTGGTTGGCTCGTGAATAAAATGCTATATCTCTGCATATGCGTGTTGAGCAGGGTCCGCGCTGGACTGAAATTTACTTTTGCCAAATTATTTGTCAAATGAAAATATGTTTTGCCAAATTATTTTTAGCAATTGCCAAGTATCATTTTCTGCAACCTTAAAGGCACGTGATGCCTTAATTGTCGAAAATATTCATATTTGTTCCAAACACTGTAAACAGAAAAACATTAAAACGCATAGTTTCGTTCATATATACCATGACCATCGCGTAAACAGCATGTTATCGTAAAGACCTACTATGTTTTACCTAAGCAAGAGCCTGATTGTGTTACAGAAGACCACACAATGCTACTGGCTAATCACACACAAATGGCATAAACGCTCTTTATTAGTTCCATATCAGGAATTCACCAACAAAAAACGCCCTTTATATTTACCATCATAATATAAACAAACGCCAGAAAAGTTACTTTTTATGCTTTTGTTTACATAACAATGGTCAAACATATGACAATAACATACTGTTTATGCGATATTTCTTATTTGTATACGGACAAAGTCTATCTACATTTTGATGTTCTTTCTGTTTATAGCGGTTTTTGACGGGTGAAGATATTTTCACAGGATACCCACCGCCAAGGCCAACCGTACCTTTAAGTCTTATGTTTCAACACTCGCGGTTTGAACGACTTATTATATCGATAGAAAAGTAGTTAGTTGATAATTAATTATACTCGCATCTCTATTGTGGTTTATCATACAACAATAAGCCAATCACAATTGTAGAAGGGTTTTTCCATCAGACGAGCACATCACACGAGGATTAGTAATCCCTCCAAACATCAGTACTAATGTTATGTGATTAATTGCATCTTAATAGAGGTGTTGACTTTCCATAAACCTTCCTTATAAAGCACCACTAATATAATGACGTTGTAAGAGTTTCCTGAAATTACTGGTAGTGATTTACCAATATTTTTTCAAATTGCTTGAGGAATTAAAAAGTTACTTTCCAAAACTTTTGCCAAATGAAAATATGTTTTGCCAAATGTGAATTATTTTTGTCATTGGCAAATTTGGCAAGTGGCGGCGCGAACCCTGGTGTTGAGTAGTTTTTAAAGCCACTTGGAGGTTTGCGCTCCGTAATACACCTAATAATATTAGCTTGTTAATTTTTACCGGTATAGAACTACATTTCTGCGAGCATTATATGTCGTATTGGAGCAATACAATATACAACTTTGAACACGATGTTAGGGGGGAGTCGGAAAAAATTTGCAGGCACGTATGCTGATTTTTGACTTTCGACCCTTATTGTGACCACCCACCCCCGCATCCAAATTTTTTTCCGTTTTCGGCAGTTTTTTCCGACCATATTTGGACACCCACCCCCGTTTTAAGAATAAAACATATTTGTGGCGGGAAGTTCACTGTAAACAGCTGTATATGAATTTATGTGCATACTATTAATCATGGATGTTAACATTTACATGTAAATAGGAACAAGTCAATTTTGGGTAATTCGGTCCAAAAAAACAACATGACTGCCATTAGCATGGGCTACATGCTATACTATTTGTCTGATCATCATGAAATTTGTCATTTATTTTAATATTGACATATAGATGTGATTTAAGCCAAACACATTGCAGAAACAGTCATGTTCATGTCATGGAGCAAAAAAGAGCGTTCTGTGTTAGTCTATTCCGGACATGGTAGAAATAAGGGCGTCTGTTTCACATGTGCAAACATAATTGGTAAAGGGCAGCGAGCCTGTGACCATGGCGAATTGTTTTCAGAGCATATGAAGCCGGTTTATACCAATAAATTGTATATGTGTTGACCTATCTTATACCTAGCTCCTTCCAAATTACGTAGACAACAAAATTTGGAAGCTCGCATCAACTAGAATATCCATTAATACCATAATTATTCTACAATCAACTATACACATCCTCTTTTTAGGCATCTGTGATCCGTACGAGCCTGGTCAGACATGCGGTGACAAAAATGACTGGGTGAACTGCGAACAGTTCAAATGTGATGCCATTAACAAACCAGGTAAATGTTATAGAAAACTTTAAAATGTAAAGGTGCACAATCCGCATTAACGCTCCTCAATTACTATTTCTTTGGCTTCGGTGGTAAACAAAATATTTGATTCGAGTTGAGGAACACACCCATCAAAGCTCTTGATAAGATGACTCTATATAAGCATCTGATGCTTGTTGCCAAATCCTCCTCCTCCGTTCTAGTCTTTACATACATGTGTCATATTTCATAATTATATGTTTTTTGGGAAGAAATAAATATTGTTTAAACCAAAGCTCAGAGTCATGCATCATACATCGATTTTTGAAATCTATTATTTTTCACCACCTGGAATATTTGGCGGCCTGGCAAATATTCGACGAATGCCGACCGATATACTCGATACAATATTGCGTTGAACAAAATGTTGATATTCAACTCTTTTTGAGCATTTTTTTTATACTAGAGTTGACAGTGATTAGCATTATTTTTTGTCAATAATCAATTCTGACAACTGGAGTGGCATTTCAAGAAATGTTGTTGTTGTTGGAATTTGATGATATGGGACCATCGAATCGGATTGTGTACCTTTACACACTCCAATAGAATGATCGAATGGGTAGGATAAAATAGTTCTTTTTCATAACTTAGATATCCATTGCGGCGGCACGCAGCTTCCTTCTTATTAACACCACCGGTGTATACTGTCGGCCAAATATTAGAAAGACGTGGGCCCATGTAGGTTTTATAAAAAGATTGGGTCGCTTTAAAAGTTGTAGTGCTACACCGAATGCGGTTATTTTGGGACGCGTTAAAGTTGTACTGCGATACCGAGTCCGGTAAAAGCTGTAGTTGGAATGTCCAAGTTCGTAAAAGTTCTATTGACTATGCCGATGATTTGAGAAGCTTTATTGTTTTAGGATATTGTGGAAAGGCTAATCTGGCCCTGTCAAATTGAGCTATAGCGATGGGATATCTTGCAGGACAACATATTTCGGGTTTTCGTGGGGTGTGTATTCGCTGGATGTCTTATTTGCAGTATGTAACCATTATGACCGTGTTAATTGCTTTCGACGTTTAGGTATGAACAATGGCTGGGCCATGCACTCTTGGCGGGAACACAATACCTACGATTTTGTATTCGCATTTAGAAGCTATCTGGTGTGGTGAATGAGAAACCTGCAGTAATCAGCCGTAGTTTTTTGTAATAATTTGAAGGATTAGTTGTTTTAACGGAATTCTGAGGCGGTGCATTCATGTAATCAATATATTTTATATTATAATTTATATTTATGGCTAATAATATGATATTGGTGGTGTTACCATTTCTGACTATGGTTTTCTTGTATCGTATGTGGGCTTCTAAAGGTCGTACCTCAGGAAAATCAAATTGTTCAGGAGACACAACAAACTATTTATCTCCGGAACTCGAATCGGTATCTGTCAACAACTTTGCACAACAACACAGTTGTTATAATATATATACCTTCATATTCAATTATATGTATCTTCTAGTTGCCGAGAAAACAATTTGGTTGCGTTATACGACACTTTAGAAGTTAAAAATCGAAATCTTGTCGATACGGCATTTTAGTTTTGACGATTCTGGCGGCTTCGTTAGTCTATGTCACTCAGGATAAGGAGGATACGCTATCCGGTTATTCTTCTTCAACACAATCCATGCAGAATTATCCTATCAGGAAGGGTTTCGAAATAAAAATTACGACATTTTAGAATTAACGAACATTTTTCGCGGGGAACCCACATACGACATTTCAGAACCCCAATTTCCCTGATAAACATCGAACAATGGCATATTACACTTGCAATATTGACAATTAGGAACTTATGTAATCGAACCCGTATATTCCGAAAATGCAATAACAAGGTTAGCGCCAAAATGACAGGTACGACATTTTAGATGCCCACCGACGATACGCAAATCATACACAGCGACTCCCATATAGGAATCATACGACAGGTACGACATTTTAGATGCCCACCGACGATACGCAAATCATACACAGCGACTCCCATATAGGAATCATTGGCCTTTGTTTATCGGCGAAATATCGTCTCGAATTGAAGAGTAAATGCTTATATGTGTGCGAATAATTTAGTCGGTGTGTGATATAACTAATTTTATACCATTCAGTTGAGGCTATCTAATGCTATCAACCGGAAACCAAAAGCGAATGGACGGACGGACAGACGGATGGACTTACCAATAACACAAAAAGTCCGGTGTATAATACCTTACTTCTCACGTAGTTAGTTGTGGTACACATGCATTGTATATGTATAGTTCTCTTCATATGTTGGAACCGTGTGGTTTTCTACGACCTTGTAAACTTGCGACTATGCGCACACACTCACAAATTTTTTTCCAGGCACCATATTAAAATGCTTAAAGATACAGGCGGCGCTGGCAGTGGGTATGCTGTTAAAATACCCCCCCCCCTTTCGTCAAATACCGCCATAAACAGAAAGAATAGTCAAATATAGACATACTTTGTCCTTACATCAATCAGAAATATGGCACAAACAGTATGTTATTGTCAATATTTTCCCTTTGTTATGTAAACAAAAGCAAAAAAACGTTACGTTACCTGACTTTTGTTTAGATCCGGATATGGTAAACATAAAGAGCGTTATTTCTTACTCTTCTCCTGACATGGAAATAATAAAGAGCATTTATATCATTTGTGTCTGATTAACCAATAAATTTGCGCTGTGTTATGTAAACAGAAGCACAACTTCTGTAACACGGGCAGGCTCTTGTTTACGTACACCATCGTACGTCTTGACGACAATATACTATTTACGCGCTGATTATGTTTGGCATATGAACAAAACTATATATATTTTAATATTCCTTCTGTTGATGGCGATTTGAACGAATATGAATATTCTGCAACGAACGCCGCCCGTGCCTTTAATAAATACATCTGTAAAACAGATATCTACACGAAACGAAAAAACTATGTGCTGCATATACACATAGTTCCAGTGTAGGGAGGAACCCAAATGAAAGCTTTTGCTTATTCAACAAAGTATTCATTCAATACAAACAAAAAATCCTACGGAAACCTATTATTAACCGACTTATAGATGCAATGTCTCGCATACTGAATGCTTATTAAACATTCAATGTACACACAAGTGTCTTGTCTACTTACGGTGAATGTTAACATATGAGCTTGCAAGTGACAGTCATGCGGCATGCACAACGACAACATGACTATACAAAATCATGAGGGAATAGCATTAGTCGACTTAAATTGTGTGTGTAAGAGGTTAATTGAATGCAATTTTAAATGAAGACACATACACACCACATGATCTGATATGTGTAAACGCTGTCCACTCACACTAGAGACCTTTCGCATCCTCACGTTTACGATTACGAATACGGATAGCTATTCGTAGTCGTAAGTCTATCCGTATGGCCAAAACGTCCTTTCGCAAAACGATTACGCGTAAGAGTTTTGACGAACACGTACGATCATTATTTCGTACCACCTTTACAACCCAAAGTGTGTGTTTGGTATACAGTCCCTTAATACTTCACTTATCGTCTCATATGCAAAAATGCGATAATCATGACATGCTAATTTTGTCAATAATTCGACCAGTCACAACGTACGACCCGGGATTCTCGTGATATATTGTGGCAATACAGGTATAAATGCCAGTCATATGTGATGGAAATTCAGTTCGTTGTTAGCATGGATGACCAGATAGACGTTATGCTGATGGTGAAGAGGGGTTCCTGAATTTGGACCTCACATCAACCACGACGACATCGTTCAAGCCCCTTCAAGTCCGCGATTTGATTTCAATGCGATTTCGGCTTCACCTCTTTGGGTTTAGGAAATCCGACATAAGGTTGGTGAGCTCGCTGATGTGCATCACTTCCGATTTGTTACTACAAAATCGAAACAAAGTCGACACGGTAGAAGCGATGTGCATCAAGTTGCTTTTTTGTCAGATATTTGACAAACCGGCAAAATTTCGTTGAACAAAATGTTGATAAATAAGAGGTTTTTGGCAATTTTATGATATAGTTGACTGTGGTTAGCATTAATTTTGAGCAATTACTCGATTCTGATAACAGAAGCGGAATTAAAAAAAAAAATTGTTGTTGGAATATGATGATATGGGGACATCTAATCGGATTGATTACCTTTAAATGTCGCATTTGTGCGTGTTTTTTAAATTAAAAATAAATGCAAAGAACAAACCTGACAGAGACTGCTGATCTCAATGGTGATGTCGGTGGGGGTGCCAAATATTTTTTTAGTTACGGTTCAGGAACAGAAATCACTACTTACCAGTTGAATCGGGATCTAGGGTAGGTTCAGATTACTTAGATAGAAAGAGTACTTTATGTAACTTAGTACTCGGTTATGAATTCCATGTAATTTTAAAATGCCCTGCATTACAGACTCCACGAGAGAGATATATAAAACCCAACTTCTACCGAAAACCGAATATTATTAAACTGAATGAACTATTCAATTCGGGAAAGGGGAAGAGAACACAAAATATTTCACTATTAATTAATAGGGTTATGCCATTCTTTAGGCTCTCCTGAGGCATTCTATAACTGCACACGTTAGGACACCACCATGGGTTTTTGAATTAAATAATTGTTGAATTTCACTATATAATGTGTACTATCTTGCACATAATAATCACTCAAAACTCCTCATGCATCGCACACTATATACTGTATTTTTGGCGACTGGTTTCATAGTGCACTCCTCTTACTGTAAAGTTTTCTGTCGCAGCCAGCGATGGCTATCCGTTGTGAATAGCGATCTTATTTCGCGGGAAGCTCGTGATTCACGACGACGAGTAGAGTGATTGACAATCTAAACAGAATATCGTGGTCGTTGCTCAATACAACTTGGTGGTTGTACACTATCAGGCCAAGCAAATTAAATGTTTGTTGTAGGTGGAATGTGTCCATGCTGTTAACACATATGCACTGGTGTCAATTAGACTTCTGAGATCTGAGATCTAACATCATTTGATTAACTCTAGATTAACTGCGTACGCGGATGAAATATGTTTACTACAAAGTAATCAAGCTGGATTTAGAAAAGGCTTTTCTACATCTGATAACATTGTTGCATTACATTTTTTTGTGTTCAATAATGGAGCAATGCGAAATGAAATTCTTTTGTGCCTTCATTGATTTTAAACAGGCATTTGACACTGTATGGCATACTGGCCTGTGGCAAAACTTGTCGACGTCTGGTATCAACGGAAGATGTTTCAGACTTAATAAAAACATGTACAGCAGCGTCACATCAGATACTTACAGAACGTACTCTGGAGTGCTCCAGGGTGGAAATTTGTCATTTTTTTTTTATTTTCGATCTACCTCAATGATTTAGAGAGTTTCTTTGAAACTAATAATGTCCCAGGCCTACACCGATTGCAAACGATAATTACTAATGAACGTAAAACGTATGTATAACTTCATTTAATGCTTTATGCTGATGATACTGTAATATTTGCAGAAAGTACAAATGATATGAAAAAATATTTGAGCATTTTTGACGACTGTTGTTCATTTTGGAAATTAAATGTCAATACGTCGAAAAGAAAGATTATGGTATTCGGAAAAGGGCGTACCACAAGACGTAATTTATACATTAATGGAACACATATTGAATATGTCACTCATTACAAATATCTTGGAATTATTTTTACTAAATTAAACACGTTTTCCAAAGCAAAAAATTACCTGATTACAAGAGCTGCCCGATCTATGTATGGTCTTATCCATAAAATACGCCAAGTGTCCTTGCCATTCGAATGTCAGTTAGACATGTTCAATAAAACTGTCAAACCTATACTACTATATGGGACAGAAACATGTGGTTATGGATGTCTAGAATCCCTAGAAAAATTACAATTAAATTTTTAAAATTTATCCTAAATGTTAAAACAAGTACAACATCGCTAATTGTATATGGCGAGACAGGAATGTTCCCATTAGAGCTTGATGTAAAATGTCGAATGGTATCATACTGGGCAAAATTAGTTAATTGTAATGATAGCAGAATGAGTAGGATGATGTACTCCCTTCTGTTAAAATGGTATAGAAATGGTGAATATAAGCATCCATGGCTGTCATATATCCATAAAATTCTACTTGAATCGGGGCTACCGTCTCTATGGTGGGACCAGGATAATATTACCATTGATGTTGTAAATATGTATAATATTGTCCAACAAACACTGAAGGACCAATACGTACTGCAATGGAAAATTAATATGGAACAATCAAGTAAATGTACCACATACAAAAGACTATCTGAAAATTTGAATCGCAAGGATGCAATTATCCTTACTAGATTTCGAATGTCCAATCACAGACTTCCCATTGAAACTGGATCATGGACTGATACCAGTCGGAAAGATAGAGTATGCACGAGAATTAACATAGGGTTACTTGGAGATGAATATCATTGTATTTTACAATGCTCTTCGCTTGATTATCTGAGAAAAAAATATATTCCCAAATTCTTTCGAAATTATCCGAGTTTAGTTAATTTTACTAAATTGTTTAACTCCAAAAACAAGAATATATTGATTAAACTATCCAAATTTATACAAAACGCAAGAGTTAATCACGAATAATGCATGACATCTGCACTCAGTCACGATATCTCCAACAGTTTCGAGGAGATAGCGCGATTTAGTGATGCATGTCATCAAACAACATTGTGATGCCCTATAATATAAATATTGAATAGCTCCCCCCTCACACTGAAAAGCCCTTTTCCACTGTTGCACACCATGTATTGTATTCTATTATTATATATTATCTTCTCATAATATCATGTAACATGATTTACTTGAGAAATAAACATTTGAACTTTGAACTTGTGAGTCAGAAATATTGTGTTTATTGGTTTATACATGCACATCCAAGTAGGACATATCGCAGGATTGAACAGTGTTAATGGGGCGGGAGGGGGGGGGGGGGTCGATTGACACATTTTTAATGACGATTTCAATCCCAAATCTCCGGATTACTATTTAAAGTGGCAACTGAATTTGCGTACAAATCTTTATTTGTCTGTTGATCACTCGGCCACTGTCATCACCACAATTGACCATCCGATATATACAGGGGCGAATCTAATCCCCGACATCTGACATATAACTATCGAAAGAAATTAACGCGGCCATAAAAGTTGCATACTGCAACAATGAGACATCCGCGAAGATGCATCCTTGAAAACCCGAAATGTTTTGTCCTGCGAGATATCCCCATCGCTCCATTGACAGGGCCGGATCAGCGTAGCAGTAAATACCCATGGTTGTGGCAATGGATGGCTTTGTCTTAGCACAGTGATATTGAACGGAAAGAGCTCTCATTTTGATTTAAGCCCATGTTTAAGTGTAACGATGGAGACAGATTGTTCACATGTTTTCCTACACGTTGTACCGATATCTATACATGTGTATGTTTTGGCGCCGTAAAATCAGGTGACTTGTACTGCCAAGTGATTGCAGTATACTAATATCACAGTAAGACACGTTACAGGCTACGCATATACGCATGACTGAACATGGCCATTTGTCGTTGATTTGAAGTGGAAGTAATCATTTACAATGTTTTAACCCTTCCGTGACTGGAGCTTCCTGAAATTTTGCGAAAATCCTGTGCCAATGCATTCTCTTATATATGTGAATCTCCCTATAGGGAGCCCCGCATTTATAAGAGAATACGTTGGCCTAACAATATTTACATTGATATTGTAAGCCTCTATTATATTTTCGAGGCTCGCTATGGGAGACTAGCACATATAAGACAATGCACTGGCACAGGGTCTTTAATGCTGCAACATCTTAGCTCCCGCCATGAACCTCATGGAAGTCTTATAGCAGGTCAGTCAGACATAGAAGACTTCTTTGCCTTCAGATATAATCAAGACTTGGCGTGCTTGTCCTACACGGGCGTTCGCTATTGGGTTGTCAGAAAAAAAATCACACTGCTTTAAGAAAATATAAAAAATAGGGTGTCACGCATCTCTAATGTGCTATATTGTTATGTTTTGTTTTAAATGGGTAGCTTCTTTTTTAATTTTTAAAACTTATAAGTTTTCTCGTTTGTTTTAACGACAAGTACCTGTTGTAGTTCAGTGCATCCTAAACTATGCATTCTAGTAAAACTGAAGAGATTGCAGGTATGCTTAGAGAGTCTGGGAGTGTATTGATGCTAATATTGATGGGCGTTACCAGAAAGACGATCAACACGACCATGGCTTTGTATGGATACTATAGACTTATTATACACACTTTTATGATTTTTTCCACCTACACATATATAAATAAATGCGTCCACCAATTTCCTAAGTCGTATCCAAATGAATTTAAAACAATACTGCGAACACATTCGGCTGAATATCTTGCGAAGTGGCAACATTGGATTTAGTTTGAGTTTTGGGTTTTTGTGCATTCAAAACAAAACCTAAATACTGCGCGTTTCGTTTTATTGAACTAGATTTCAAAACATTGTTCTATTTAACTGTGTATCGGTAACTTGATAATATACATTCTCAGGAAAACGAGTTGAACTTGATTTCAAATAACGTCTTATGGGACTTTGGACAGTTAGGTTATGTGGTGTGCTTGATACATTTTCGAATTGTTCGGCCACCGGTGAATATATTCAATAAAACATATCTTGCCGTTGACTTTTCGTTGGTGTCTGTGTTGAGGGACATCTCAATGTGCCATTCTCATCGATTCCTGGCCATTCAGATAAGAAATTAGCATTTGATTACGATTACTGGGGCGGACGCGATTGAGTCAGATGTTCACACTGAGTCCGCGCATGTCTCCATAAATCTGATATTTAGGCCGCATTTTATGTCATTTAAAAAAAAAAATTGGCCTATTTTAACTTTTTGTTATAAAACTACAAAAAAAGAAAGGATCGCCGATATTTTTGTCGCAGAATAGTTCTTACAAATAATAAAAAAAAATACGTGCGTTCAGTGTTTTTTTGTCAGATCTTACCGTGCGTTCAATTCTGTTGGAGCACCACGCTTTGAAATCGTGCTCGTATGTCGAGAAAACACAGGAAACAGGGGACAAACGCTAAGCGTGGCTTTCAATGGGATATTAAGGCATTCAAAACATGTCTTTGTTACAAAATAAGACATGGTATAGTTTGAAAAATATGCTTTTGATCGCAAACTTGACGTGTTTTTAGCACGAAAATAGGAGGTTTAACCTTGATTTACGAGAGAACTGCACACGACAATGAAACAAAATTAGTACGAAAATGTAGCGGAACATACCCCTCATCGAGGCAGATTGGCACCCGGGCTGGGATTTTTACACAATTGGAGGTAAAAACGAACATATACGTACCGTAGTCAAGCTGAGGCGAGCGACTTCTATTTATGTCGGATTACCGCGATACAGCGTTCACTTCCGTCCATACACAGTGGTTACGTGACCTCAAATATGGCAGGCCAGTTCTGTGTCACAATCAACTTTGGCAAGTCTGTTCTTGAAACACTCAATTTGTTTGATAATATTGGTGTCTTCTCAATCATAGATGCATAAAGTAACATTATTTCATGCACAATCTAGTGTACAAAGATAATGAATAGTTTTTTGAACTATTTAACCGTAGCATATGGTTTTGAGCTAATTCTGAGAAATTGAGGCTACGAAATTAGTTATACTCCCAAATTTGGAGGCATATAACAGGGGGGGGGGGTAGGGCGAATTTTTTTTACGAGACGTGAGGTGGGGGGGGGGGTGGTGGGGGGTGGGGGTTGGTACCCGAGGCCGGAAACAGTTTTTGACCACTTTTTTTGCATATTTTTTTCATTGACATATTTTCAACTGTTTTAAACATATTTGTTTATATGTTGTTGTGGCTTGTTGCAATATGAGAAGCACTATTACATTCAATATTGTTATAATTACCCCCATAAGTTGATATAAAATAGAAAAATAGTGAATATTGTGGCGGTGGGTCCTAAAATGTTCATTACTGTTTTTTGTGCGCAAATGTTTTTTATTGTGTCTGTTTCAGCTTGCTTGGCAGTTGTTATATTGAAAATTGTTCACGGTGTGGTTCAATAAAAAAATACTTCAGCTAGCTCTAGGGTAGTGTGAACTTAATGCAATCTGACAATATCAGCTAATATAATCAGTGATACAATTATGGCCATGTGACCCTCAACACGGGGCAACTCATTTTATTTTTAACCTTTCGAACACTATGGCCCCAGAGCATTAGTAGCACCCTGGCGCAGGGCCACCACTCGTTCAAATAACCGCCGGTATTCTCATAATGTATCAGAATAATGTATAGTTAATAATATATAGTAGACACAGGTAAACATATAATAGTAAATCAAGAGTACAGCCGGTATACTGTAAACAGAAGACCAAATTGGAGTTATCTTCCCTACACCAACACAATGACGTTACGCTTACTATGAGCTCGTCTCCACGGTCACATGTCACTAAAGTGCACAGCAGCACATCCGTGTATATGGATTTGGCACTAAATTGACCATCCGCGTTCAAATTCAAAGGGTTATCATTATTTTAGGCCTAGTCCTAAGTCGTAATGCGAGGTCGGGTCGGTGGTCATGCAAGCATACATAAAAGCTAATTCGTACACTGGTTCATATGCACATTTTCCTTTTTGGTATTACTATATATATATATATAATCCTTTATTTCCTCCATGTAATGGAGAGCTTAGAATATTTTTTATTCTATTATAGGCCCTAACACTGGCCCTAGTTATTTTTTGTTGCCATTCCAGGGGATTCAACATATTTTTCTTCTATTCACACAGATGAATAGGCTGGGTTATAAATTTACCAATATAATCACATTATATTCTACCTTTGTTGATTGCTTAGAGTTAAATTTAGTTGACATTATCGCTGATTACTGCTGATTATCGCATAATTATCAGCCAAGAAAATATGTGTCTTGCACATGTTTGTAAACAGGAAGTAACATATAATTTGGTCTTTCAAAGAAGGGACCAATATAGAGCGGTTGGTCGTTTTTACAGAGGGGACCAACATAAAGCTTTGGGGTTTAGGGTGGGTATCTAAAATGTTATCAAAAAAAATGCAAGAAAGGGTGGGTGGGTGTAAAAAAAATGGCAATGTGAAAAAAAACACCCCCACGTCTCGCAACTTTTTTACGGCCCCCTGCATATAAGTAGAAAAATACGAATCTTAGAAATGTTCCCTGTTCTGTAATCAGAATTTTATTATCAACTAATTGTGTATAAAAATGAATGGACATGTGAACTGGAGTTGTGTTTATATAAACATCCACCAAAAGCCATATATTAAATTAATCATTTTCAGGAAAATCACAAAAATTCCCTTTCTTGTCTCTTGTAGATATTTGACATGTTGCTTGTGGTGGGTTTCTGTGCATATTCCTGCAAAGAAACATTGTGTTGCAATTAGTTTGATGTCTGCCAATATTTCGCTGGACTATTGAACTCGCGACACGCAATGTGTCTAACTGTTGTTTCCTCTATTGATAGCTACTCAATCTTTGGAGATAAAGTTCAACAACGCAGTCGTCCCAAAAATTGAGACTACGTACGAGTGTATGATGTACGACCTACCGGCTGATCAGGACTACCACATCATCGCAGCGACACCTATCATCAACAATCCAGCCGTCGTCCACCACATCGTAGTATGGGCGTGCGACCCACGAAATGGTATGTAAAAACTCAGTCTGGAGTAAACTGTATACCCACATATAAAATATTGGGTCTGATGACCTGTGTAGAGTTTTTATTTCCCAACCTCTGGATTTCACGTTAGTAGCCCCAAGATAAATGAGTCCAATCGAAACGATAACGTGGCGTGATGTGACGTAATTCTGGGGAATACCGAAGCCTTCCGGGAAATGAAAAGTTGTCGGGAATACGATATAATCAGTATCAGGGTTGCCGCTGGACCCAAATTTTCTCTTGACAAAAAGTTTTGCCAAATAAATATTTTTTGGCCAAAATTTTAAAATGATTTGCCAAATTTAATTGAGGCTATATAATTGAGGAGAGTGGAGGAAATTCTCAGTGTTATTGTTGTTATATAATGTAAAACCTAACCACATACACAGGTACATGAGCTATTGAATACAAACTAGTAGTATTAATATTTATTACATGATCCTACCTTTATTCCATTCAATAAACCCATTCTATAAATTGTGATATTAAACGTTCGTTTAATAACAGGAAAGAGTGCCAGGTGACCTTTGACTTCCGGTTTGTGGTTTCTTTACATTCCGTACGCTACGTCTCAAAATACTATGGCTTCCAATATAATTTCAACAAACTATAATGAATGAAGATTTTGAAAAGTTATGTCATTAAATAAACGCCATTAAATACGCCAAACAGTCTTTATTTATCTGGGACTATTTCTTTGCGCGGGCAAACAACGTAGAGTTGTGAAAAACGTCATCGCATGCCTTATAGAAGTTGATGTTAGTTTCGCGTCCCATTTGTTGATTTAAGTATGTTTTGTCGAGGTTTTGGATCATGTAATAAATAGAATCTACAACTCGTCCCAAGTTTATAGCGGAATTTACAAAACTCGTCCAGTAAATTAGGTCTGTACCTCGCCAAAGGCTCGGTCCAGACCTAATTTACTGGACTCGTTTTGTAAATTCCGCTATAAACTGGGGACTCGTTGTAGATCCTCTATATATCAAAGTAACAATAAATATCCAAGCAACACCAGCAATTACGTTTAATGTTGCTAAGACATTTATCAGTTAGTATCCCTATGAATCTGAGTGTATGTTTACAAAGACTGGTTAAAATTATATGGCTTTTTTGCTCTCTAGAAAGCAATACCATACGAACCACATGCCATTTATAATTTCAATGCTGGAATGACTGTAGTAACTCGAAATTGATAGTGTGCACAGCGGAATTGTTATTCCACACACATTAACGCGAGGCACATGTACGTCTATTGTACGGAATCCCAACCATTGATTACATATTATTAATAACTCTAGTGGAATACAAGCCAGGGCCTAAACTATATAATACAATGTTTGTGATAGCAGGCTTATTTCAGCCGTACAGAAGATATCGAGTACTATAGACTATTGTAATATTATAGCGGAGGCGATTTCTTATAAATTACAAAATATTGGAAATCGAGTACTATGGACCACCGTTCGTTAAACGCACATCCAAAAACATTTGTAATTTTATCAAGGGAAATTACTCTAACGATATATGCGAATGATATGTGGGAACATCTAGACCTTAACAGTTGAAAAGTTTGAGGTACCATGCAGCTGGAAAAAAATCAACCCATGATGATGATGATGGGGGTGTGGTGGCTGTTCTCGGACTTGGTATTTTCGACCTATGTCAAGGATGGGTGTTCATTTAGAAATACCAACGTGGACCAACACTCCGTCGCCCAGGGTCTCCGATAAATCCAACCTCGATTTTAATAAACATATGACAATTGGTTTATAACCAACACGCACACTACATTGGTTATGGATCAAGGCCCATATTTTTTCTAAGAATTCATTCGTGGAACATTCTGTGTGGCACTAGTGTCCAAATTAAATTGTTTAGACCACAAGGTGACCGCAAACTTCTTGAACACCAATGCCATGCGGTTCATATAAGTTACATAATGTCATAGTAAATATTTGGGGTCCACTGATTCTTAATGCAACTTAGCCTGAAATTATCATTAACTGTTTTTTGTTTCGGCACAAAATGCCACCCACCCCGATTCACCGCGTATCTGTGTAGCTTCGCACACAGATAATTTTTATATACGTTTTGAGACCAAGCTCGACAACTGTATCTCTTTAATTCCATTCTTATTTAAAATCTAGTCCGATAACATGGCTATCTCTTTCCACTTCCATCGAGCGTAAACCACTGACGATGGGTTAACAAGTGAGATTCCCGTACCGCATTACAAAGAACATATACCCAGCTAATCCAACTCCCCATTATCCGCACAGTGAATCGTCATCATCACGGCGTGAAACATCAATAATGTAGCCTATGCAGTAGTATCTAATACTGATGTCAATGTATTCTGCATTTAAATAGTTTTGGGCATATAATGAGTTTCAATCTGCAATGAAAGAAATAAAATGATAGAATTACAGCCGAATACTATAGAACACAAAATGTATATTACAAAATTAGTAAATCACAAATTAACGTTGTTATTACAAAAATTGTATTCTATAGTATTGGCCAATGGACTATTCTTGTTGAACGTTGTCGACAGGAAAGATGACGTACGTAACCTCAACAACCCGTTTTTGGGTGATACGCAGATAATTAATTACTGGTTATTAATCCGACTTTAAACGGACATGGCCCATTCGAACCTCCAATTTTTTGTCTGCGTAGTTTGGAGCGACGGATACGATAGGTCGATAAATAAACGAACTATTGATATACCAGCTTCATATGCTCTGAAAAACACTTGCCAAAGTCACAGTCATTTTTCGGGCTTTTTCATCTTTTCGCCAGAAGTCAGACAAACGCTATTTATTGCTACCATATCCGGAATAGACTACCACGGAACGCTATTTTCTGTTCTATATCGCGCATATGGCTGTTTTGTGTTTGGGGCCCAAACACCGTATTCATAGTTGTATTTTTGATTACTTTAATGCGTCTTTTTGGGTTACACAATGCTCATAGAAAGGTGGTTTAGATATTTATCGACCTATTTCGATACTGAGAAAAATTCAAAAGCGAATAATACCATGTGTATTTTGAAGCGCAAACCGCCATATGGCGTTATTTACCATACTCGTATTTAAATCCGTCGGTTCGCGAATTTAAAACTAAGCGAGGAATAGTACGACTTCTGAGTTTAAACTAATTAACCACAGGGAAAACAAGATCGAGGATTATGTTAATGAGGTACACACATTACAAATGGTAGGCCTATACATTTAGGCCTATATTTAAATTCGATCAACCGATATCAGAAATTCAAAACCATTACTCAATGTCAAGCGATGTACAAATCATGGTATACTGAAAAGTCGAGGATGTTGAAATATTTATAATAGATAATAATTACACATAGTCTAGATGGCATGTGCATGAAAGCACGTCCCCATACCCATTACCATGGGTACGTTGACCATACAATCTGAGTTAGTTATGTCATTAGAAACTGTTGCATTCGCGGTTTTGTTTTTTCTGTTTTCGAGTTTATTTTATTGATGTTCAGTCCATAACTATTTCAATATCTGTATAATTATTTGAAGCACATAAACATCCATCATCGCAACAAAATGATGATGCCGCTATGTAAATCCGCTGCGATCGTGTTTGATATACAGACGGGTCTTCAGAAACGACTCGAAGGACTGAACTGTCATCAGTTCCAAGACTTTTACGAAAATATAATTTTCAGTTTTGAATTCGCGCAGATATGTGAGCAAATTTAAAATGCGCGAATTCAAAACTGAGCGAAAAATTATACTACTAATTTGCTTTGCCGTGGATCTCTATTCTCTATTATGACTTGTCATAATTCGCTCAGTGTTCATGTTGAAATTGACAGTTCTGTGACTATCAACACCCTCACACATTTACTGACACAAGGAATAGTACGACTTCTGAGTTTAAACTAATTAACCACAGGGAAAACAAGATCGAGGATTATGTTAATGAGGTACACACATTACAAATGGTAGGCCTATACATTTAGGCCTATATTTAAATTCGATCAACCGATATCAGAAATTCAAAACCATTACTCAATGTCAAGCGATGTACAAATCATGGTATACTGAAAAGTCGAGGATGTTGAAATATTTATAATAGATAATAATTACACATAGTCTAGATGGCATGTGCATGAAAGCACGTCCCCATACCCATTACCATGGGTACGTTGACCATACAATCTGAGTTAGTTATGTCATTAGAAACTGTTGCATTCGCGGTTTTGTTTTTTCTGTTTTCGAGTTTATTTTATTGATGTTCAGTCCATAACTATTTCAATATCTGTATAATTATTTGAAGCACATAAACATCCATCATCGCAACCAAAATGATGATGCCGCTATGTAAATCCGCTGCGATCGTGTTTGATATACAGACGGGTCTTCAGAAACGACTCGAAGGACTGAACTCTCATCAGTTCCAAGACTTTTACGAAAATATAATTTTCAGTTTTGAATTCGCGCAGATATGTGAGCAAATTTAAAATGCGCGAATTCAAAACTGAGCGAAAAATTATACTACTAATTTGCTTTGCCGTGGATCTCTATTATCTATTATGACTTGTCATAATTCGCTCAGTGTTCATGTTGAAATTGACAGTGCTGTGACTATCAACACCCTCACACATTTACTGACACAAGACGATACATGTACAATTAACAAGAGCTTCGATGTCAACAACTGATGACAATAATATCAACAACAATAACATAGCAGCTATTAGAATTTTGACAGTGTAGTTTCAACTTGAACTGTTCAGTCCAGTTGACAGTGTTTTGATTGTTTCAAAGGACGTGCATGTACATTTACACGAGAGGATAGATTGTACGTACCAGAGTATTTCACAAGAGCTTCAATGTCAACAACAACAACAACAACAATAACTCCGCAAACAATGAGCTGACTCCCCACAGTGACGGATGGTCACATATCTACAATTCCAACTTACAAATACAACTATTACAATTACCGATTAACCCTTTACCCAACAAACCGGCCAAAACCGGCCAAATAAAGCTTCAACAGCCTAAAATATCTTCGGTCTGTCTCAATAGAACCATACAAATATGGATATCATTGGAACCGGCTCCTTGACCACATTGTGATAGTTACAGTTATGCCCTGTGCCAATGCATTCTCTTATATATGCGAGTCGACCATAGGTCGCCTCGCATATATAAGAGAATGCATTGGCCTAAACAAACACTTTTTAACATTTTTTCTTACATTCTTTAACAATTTTATAATTTGTAATGTGTTAAGCCAATGCATTCTCTTATATATGCGAGGCGACCTATGGTCGACTCGCATATATAAGAGAATGCATTGGCACAGGGTCGTTCTGTTGGGTAAAGGGTTAATCCCGTGTTCATCAACTTTTTTTGAAACGTATGAATATGGAGAGTGTCGTCATTCGTCATGTTATCGCCAAGTTATTACCACAATTTACCTACCGGGAGTGCATTATTGGTTGGATGTTATAATCAAACTATCTTTGGCTGACTCACTGGTATGGATACTAAGTGTCGTGATACCAGTATACGCAGTTTGATGCATCATACTATCAGAATTCATCGAAAAATGTGCGACCATAGGAGAACATTGTTTCCAAGTTATCGCGCATAGTTATTACGGGATCTGTTGTTGTCTTGACAACCCTAACTAGCTGTTATTGGTATGCTTTCTTGCTAGACATGATTTAACATATTACATGCAAAAACATATATACATATATACAAATGTGGATTAGGATGCCTACAATGGGAGACAGACACAAGCCGTTGGAACGGCAACTCTATATGCCACCAAGTCCTTTTATGTGGACCAAACATGTATTGGCACTATATGGCTAAGGTTTTTGCATAACGGGCACCGTGAACAGTGCACACCAACATCGACGTGATGTACGGATTCACATTCGTTAAGACAAAAGCTGTGTTTGCAAGTGACTGGACAATTTCACGCCTTACATGTTACCAAAAAGATGTCATTAAGATGTTTTACTTTTACATGTACATAAATTTGAGTTTTAACTGTTCTTTTATGTCTTAAAATGGCATGCCGATTCATATGTTTTAGAATGGTCGAAATTAGTATTACTCCCATTTCGGCTATATTACTAGTATCGTTTTTTTTATTTACAGCCATAGTTATACAGTAGTCAGTGAAAGGTGAACACATCACGCGTGTATAGCCTTTTTCCGGATTAAATTACACGAGGCTGGTAACAAGTTTGATCCTCTGTAAACTGCAAATTTTCATAAGTATTGCCGTCTATCACTTTATGCATTGAGGATTTACGTTTCATCAAAACTATGATAATAATAAAAGAACTAAGATGTATTTTTCAGTTACGAATTATATTAGTTTCGGCCATTCCAAAACACCCGTATCGTAATGCCAACCGGGAAATCATATTGTCACCATGGGAACCTGGCTAATTATACGGCAAATAGTAAATTGAGAGCAAACATTTGTGTTGACCCATGAAAAATACCATTGGTCTGACCTATATTAGTTACGGTGTTGATATTAATTAAACGGAGTTGAACCGTAAAAAATACAACGGTCTGACAGTTACTGGTTATGGTCTGCCAGTTACTTAAACGGTTTTGTACCGTGGAACTTGCTACAGCCTGACCGTATGCTTAAATGCACGGGCGGCGTTCGTTGCAGAAATATCCATATTTGTTCAAATCGCCATCAACAGAAGGAATATTAAACTATATAGTTTTGTTCATATGCCTAACATAATCAGCGCGTAAATAGTATATATTCGCCAAGACGTACGATGGTGTACGTAAACAAGAGCCTGCTCGTGTTACAGAAGTTTGCTTCTGTTTACATAACACAGCGCAATTATATTGGTTAATCACACACCAATGATATAAACGCTCTTTATTATTTCCAAATCAGGAAAACAGTAACAAATAACGCTCTTTGTGTTTACCATATCCGGATCGAAACAAAAGACAGGAAACGTAACGTGACATATGCCATATTTCTGATTGGCGTAAGAACAAAATATGTATATATTTTACTATTCTTTCTGTTTTTGGCGGTTTTTGACGAAGGTGAATATTTTAACAGCATACCCACCGCCAACGCCGCCCGTATCTTTAACGGTCCAATGTTGGCAATGGTGTTGCGCGGTATGACATCGTTACAGTTACGGGCTTTTTCTAACAGTGCGTAAGTTACTCGTAAATGGCCACATGAGTAATATTATATAGTGTGAGCATGAGTAATATTATATAGTGTGAGCATGCCCTTAGTATGAACCATGATTCTTGTATTTGGGCTAGTTTACCATGATCACTTGCTCGTCGGGATCGGTAATTTCTACATGCAGTTGGTGAGTTCTCAGTAAAATTAAGTCCGCTGTGATCTACATTTGCACCTATCAAACTGGCAATAAACGACTTTCGCACAATGAACGACAATAGATAATTACGAATACGAATATGGTACCACGTCGCTAGAATTAGTGTTCTTTCTATTCGTTGTCGTTTTTCCCTATCCGTTGTTGGATTTCTACCAAAACTCACAGATACACAGATGTAATTAGTTCGCGATCGTATCTCGGCTCCTCATTGTTGGAGATGACTCCGAGATTGTGTCCTAAAATTGTAAACGCCATGTGGCCTTAATTTTTAACCTATTAGTATAAATAAAATAATACGTCGTCGTGAAAGGAGAATCTTGCGAAACAAAAGGCGCTAAGCTTTGACCTGATAACATAATAGAAAATAATCACGATACGGCGACCCGTAATCACCTTACTGTGAGTGGCAAGCACGATTGTCTCACAAACGGAATCGTAGTCGTCATTTCTGCGAAAAGTTTTTGAACCGTCCGAAAAAATTACGACTGTAATAATCTGTCGTCGTTCATTATGCGAAAGATGTCTTTTGTCGTATAATATCGCACAGCAACCGAACGACACTAATTCATAATAATCCGTTCTGAATATCGTAAGTTGAGTGCCATAGTGTTTTATGTCCATTTTTGGCGGGGAAATGGGATATTTCAGCCAAATACTCCAATGATTATATACAAAATAAAATATAATCGAGATTCACGATTATATTTATATATACACAGAACGACACGATGTGTAAATGGTTTTGTCAATACGACACGAGTGCTGTCGCGGAAGAATAGATTGAGAGGCGTTTGCGCCTCGAGTTCTATCCTTCCAAGACAGCACGAGTGCCGTATCGGCAAACCCATTTACACATCGTGTCGCTCTGTGTTTATTACACGCTCCGCGTCCTAGAATCCGTGCATTAAACATACAGGATTAGAAGGTTTATTTAGTCTCATACAGGGCGTGTTTGTCATGTGTGATAATTCTTTTAATTAAATAGTTCCAGTTTCATGGTTGAGGCGAACGTCATGTACGTCATTTTACGTCAACGAGATGCGTATGGAACGTAAGTTCCATTCGGTTTTGTAAATATGGAACAGCAATAACACTGTACTTCTAGGAACAAGCGTGTAATAAATAATGTTGTTATCCTTCATCATCCCATTTTCCTCTCTTCTGATTGGCTGAGAGTGCATCACATGGCGGGCCGTAAATCACCATATTACCCTCGAGGGTAACATTGACCGCTCAGCTGTTACCAGTAAACATAGAACTACGAAGAACTCACCGCGCAGAGATTCTCTGACAGCTCTCTGATAGTTTCGAAAAACACTGTTTTTAAAAACCCCACTGTTTCATAACAACCGCGAACTGTGGTGTTTGCTAATTTGCATAATTGTGTGTTTTTTTTATTTGCAATTAAAGCACGCTATGTATAAATGGTGTTATCACAGACACATATCTGTTATAAGGTGTAATATTCATATTGGACCTTTTTATATCAATAATAAAGACCGTGGGACAAATAGATAAACCTTATTATGCAGTTAGTATGCTGCAGACAATTGCACATACGATGTACATACGTTACAACTACGTTTATGTACTAGATCAAATAGCCACTCTTTGCTGTTTATCAATTGATTATTTATTTTCTTCAATACATTTCTCAGACTTCAGAGAATACCCGTATGTTGCGTAACGATCTGTGACAGATGTCAATTTCTTTTTCGCACTACTACAACGTGTTAGTTCCTCATTTTTGCATTCTGGAAATTAACACGGCTGTCGGCGTCTTCACGCTCATTTGAAACGGAACCGAACATTTCGCTGCATGGCTACTCAACTTCGAAATTGCTTTACTCCTCTTTCCGTGAACCGATTTCCACAATGCAACCAGCAAACTGACCGAAGAATATCTGCGCAAATGACGGGTCCAGATTATGAATGTTTTATTTTCTAAATAGCGATGATTCCAACATAAAATTAACTTTTCGAACTGGATTAAGGAATATATGCGCGCATTTATGCCTGCTATTAAGGAGGTTCGTGTGTACTCCTTTGTCAGATAACAAAACAGTTATCACCCATGTTTTCGTGAGACACGGGGATTTGTCGCCGCTCTCGACATGGAATGTCACCATCGGGCCTGGCGGCCCTCGGGTGACATTCCAGGTCTCGAGCGGGCGACAAATCCCCGTGTCTCACTCAATCGCGGGCGATAACTGTATAATATTCGATCTGAATGTGTCATGCGATATTCGAGTAAATAACAGTATATAACTCATCAATCTATATCTATATTTGCGAATGTCTGTCTGTCTGTCTGTCTGTGTTTTATAGAAATTCACAGGGGACCATCTAGATGATGCCAAAGGGGTCTACTAGGAGTAACTTTTTACGAGAAAGATAATGGTCGGGGTTAAAATTTTCTAAAGTGACACCGTTGTTGTCAGGGGCAGAATAGGGGGAGGGGTAGAACAAAATTGTCGGCGATTGCCACGAAACTTATATATAATCATCCCCATAATCCGAGGAATCTAATGGTGTGTTTTAAATATGGCAAAAGTCGCGCCGTTCGCGTCAGGGGTGCCCGGAAGGGGGAGGGGCAGAATTTTTTTCTGTCGCCGATTGCCACGAAACTTACATATAATAATCCCCATGATATGAAGAATCCAACGGTGTGGTTTAAATATGTCAAAAGTGGCGTCGTTCGAGTCAGATTTGCACGAAAGGGGAGAGGGGCACCAAAATTGATAAAACTAATTTTAGCGCCGATTTCCACCAAATTGATATATATTCTTCTTCATGATACAAGTAATCTAATTGTGCGATTTAACAACACCAAATTGTTGTCGTTTGGATGAGAGATTGGGAGGGGGTGGGCACTAAATTTGATAATAATTGGTTTAGTCGCCGATTGCCACCACACTTATACAAAAGCATCCCCATGGTATGAGGAGTCTAATGGTGTGGCTTATATCTGTCAAGTGTGGCCTCATTCGAGTCAGGGGTGTATTGAAAGGGACAGGGGCACCAAAATTGATGCACAATGTTTTTTGGCGCCAATTTCCACCAAATTGATACACGTTCTTATCCATGATACGAGGAATCTGATTGTGTGATTTAAAGACGCCATAGTGGTGCTGTTTAGGTGAGAGATGGGGAGGGAGGGATTGACACGAAATTTGATTAAAAAAAACATTGTTTAGTCGCCGATTATCACCAAACTTATAAACAATCATCAACATGATAGCAGGAGTGTAATTGTGTGGTTTAAGGATGTCACAAGTGGGGCCATTCGAGCCAGTGTTGTATAGAGATGAGAGGGACATTATATTGATATGTTTATGGCCGATTTCCACCAGATTGATACATATTCTTCTCCGTGATACGAGGAATCTTATCGTGTATTTTAGACACAACAAATTGGTGCCCTATGGGTGAGAGATATGGGGAACTTCAATTTGATACGAATTTGTCTTTGTCTAATGAGTCTTAGTGTGTGCAGCTTGAGTCCGAAATAGGGACGGGAGGGTCACCAAAAACTGATACAAAATAGTTTTAGTACCAATTACCATCAAATTCAGACACGTTCTTCTCAAATGATACAAAAAATCAAATTGTGCTGTCTGTCTGTCTTTCTGTCTGTTTGTGTGTTATATATATAACTTCACGCGGTACAATCGAAGAGGCAAAAGCTGATACAAATATATTTGACACTAATTTCCAACAAATTCATACACGTTTTTCTAATGATATACCATGAATAAAATCACATTTGGTGTCGTTTGCGTCAACGATGGCGAGCGGATATGCACTATCATAGATAAGATTGCTATTCGCTGATATCCACATATAAGTTATATATAGTCACCCAGGCCATCTCCATATCATTTTAAGGAGATTTGGGCGTTCACATTTCACAATCCCGACAAATGGTAACCCACTTATAAGTCACTTGAACAATTATATCTTCTTAATTGTCATATTTATATGGGGATGGCAATCAGGACATTCACACAACGAGCTAGCAAAAAGAGATACATAGAAGAAGCATTAAACGTATAAACTGAGAGACCTCGAACCGTCAGAGGATTGCATATATATTATAACAAAATTGAGTCTGTTCCATTCAATACAGTTTCCACAAAAAAAGTTACAATTTGTCAGGATATATGGAAGGCCTGTTCAAAAATAGTGGTCACAGTGTGCAGTCATATATAGTTTCTTCTGATATACAATAAAATGCAGTTAGTAGCACATGACTTTTCAGGATCCTCCCAATACTGACATCTGACAAGGGGTTTAGAACCGACTCATCGACTGACATAAACAACTCAAAATCTCGCTCTGTGTCTGGCAAATGTAGCTGATATGCCCGCGCAGCAACGTTTCGTTGAAACTGAGAATATTTAGCCAATATATAGCACCATGAACAGAGGAGCACCTGGAAATTTCTTTAAAACATCTGTATCTTAATGGAGATATGATAGCAAGGTATCATCGCGATCTTAGTCCAACCCACTAGATTGATTGATGCATCTCAATATGTAAAACCCAATTGTCATCTTTTATTTATGCGAACTAATGTCTTTCTGATGTCCATGTATCATATTATAACGTCTGACGTATACGCAGTTGTAAATAAATAAATACTTCATTATTGGTGGAACGGATTAATCGCGATAAACAGAATGACAATTGACAAGGTGGGCCACTATTTATATTCCATGACTGTAATAATCATGATTTGTGATGCTATTTGAATATACAATTTATGAGAAAACGTATAACACTTTGAACAAGAGTGTTCTCTATTCCCAACAAATATCCACAGCATACACATGGTTTCACATCGCATTAACCTGGGCAACGCCGGGTATCCCTGCTAGTATAATATAATTTAGTAAAAAACAGTATATAACTCACCAATATAATCTAATCGGAAGGGGGATAACCGAAGCCAACTAGCCACTACTAAATATAGTTATTTCAGAAATATTGCTTGCTTTTGTCTAAATAACTGAGATATTCAGAAATTAAATATAAGAAATATAAACCGTTTTGATAAAATTCATCGCACCTCTTTATTTTTAAAGAGCAGTGATTTTTTAATTTGAATGAGAGGCTATGGGAATCTGTTCCATCTCCAAATCTCACTTTTCTGTGTGTTCTATCTCTCATATGAACAAATTAACTGATTTATTTTGTACCACGTGATCAAATCAAGTTCCGTGTTGTTTCTCCAACCTCCAATAATAAGCAATGGAAACCGAGATTGGTATCAATTGGCGGAGTGACTGTGAAGTTACTGGTTAGACAGAGTTATTAATTTTTTTGTTTTAATAATTTTTATTCAGATCTCAATATACATGTATAACATCTCAAGTACATGAAACAAATAAATTATATAATCAGTGATGTGTTAATTTTTTTATATAGTCCAGGGTGAGTTACATCTCTCTTTGTTAAATGGTATTGGTGGGGGTAGAATTTAAAAAATACTAATTTATGTCTGGATATGTTTCATTTAGTGGACATATTTGGGATTCAGTAAATTTGGCAAAAGTAGTCGCAGACCACTATGGGAGACTTCTAAACCCCCATCCTAGACCACGTACAACCGGTTCGCAGAAATCTTTGAAAACGATTGCGTGATATCGCAGAAGGGAGGTCAGATGGCACATTGGGTGGCTCCCAGAAACACATCACAGTGTATTACACTGTGATATATGATGCAGAATTCATTTGATATATTTGCTATATCAATTACCATTTAGGGTTTAACTTTTGAGGCATAGGCGCCTTTTTTATAATCTATACATATTAGAGTGTTGGTTGTTCAAGGTTTTCTATCATATTCTATCTATCGCGAAAACAAATTTCTTTCTTCGAATCTGGATTGGCTGGAAAATAAGTTTCTATGGCTTTGTAATTCCGGATTCGATCCAAGAATCCTTGGAGTGAGGGATTAATATGCTTCATTTTACACGAATATATATATATATATATCTCTTATATAAAAGAAGACATATATCATGTATTGCTGTGTTGCAGTTGCTGTCTTTCAGAAAACCTAAAATGACAAATTCTGGTGTAAATTGTAAAAAGATATTATAAGACTCTTTTAAACGGTCTTGAAATTCAAGCAGTATTGATGTTGTACGGCTGGATATAGTATAACTCCAACACACAAATTAAAAGGTTAATAAAGTGTATTTAAAATAAAGGCATCAACATAATCATCATATCACAGCAGTCAGTATTAAAAACATTCAAAGATACTCCATAAAATGAAACCTGCATTTCATTATATATATCTAAAATTGGTATTCCAAAATACTACGTCTGACCATTTCGAAAGCTAATTAATGACTGCCCCAGACCGCGCTAATTTTCCCCGCCAGTAACAGGTGAGTGCAGGTGACACTATTGTTCATACTCTCACGCGCATACACACTGACACGCATTTAAGTTAACCCATAAAAGGCTGAAATAACAAATCATTGTGCGCGCTAGTATCATGATACATAGAAGAATATATACAACCGCTGTGTACTATAAAACAGATAAAAACGGCACCTATACATTGACTTTGCGACTGCGCATTCAAAGAAAATGTGTAAAGTAGTCTCTTTCGTATTCCCACAAAATGTACACAACTCAGTATATGAAAGTTTACACTTAAATAGTTTTGAGTTGGTATACATTATATTTTGAATAATTTTATATTGAAAATTTGAAGACTTGTATCATCAGTTAATTGATAAGGCTTTAAATAAATAGTTTTCCAATCTTCATCACTGAAATATTTTTCTGAGCGATCCTTCCAATATTTCTCATTAGTTTCTGATCTCATTGAATTCATACATCGGAAGAGAGGATAAAATGTTTTACAAGTTTTATTTGATTTTTGCATAGTCTCAATTTTTTCAGTTGTTATAAAGTTCATTCTCTTATTACCTCTCAAATATGCTTTCCAGGATAGGGGAGAGCGTTCAGTACTCCATGACATATTGTAAATGGAGTTTGTAGATCATATAAATGACAGAATGTTATATTCCAAAAGCCTGAATCGCCCATTATATCATTTATAAAGTAAACTCCATGTTTTATCCACTTTTTATCAATAACAGTTTTTTTTAATTGATCTGTATATTCTTGTTCATATGTAATGGCTGGGGTTGTATATCTGCAGGGGATGTGGTGTGATTTTGGTCTAATACAGACCAAAATTGTAAGAGGCATCTCCAGAATGGGTTAAGTTTCCTGCTAACTAAGTCTAACCCCTCTTGTTACAAGAACCAAATATTGTTATCTCCAAATTGTTGAATCTCATCTAAAAATGTTGTCTTCCATCCAATTGTTAATAAAGGGTCGATGACTTTTTTAATACATGACATTTTTAGTGCTTTTTCATATGAGTCTCGAATGGGGAAATTTACCACTCTTCTTCCTTCTTGTTAATCAGAACACTGCGCTTAATTTTGTCAGGTTTTCAGACCAAATAAATTAAAAAAAGATTTTTTGTATTCTATTCTTGATGTTTTGCGATAGTGATGGGAGTACTGTTAAGCAGAGGGTGAGAATAGGGAGTGCCAATGTTTTTATAACCGTAGTTTTACCTATAAGACTCAGTTGTCTTGAAAGACCAACCATTTAGTAATTTTTCTATACTATGGACATTGTCTACATAGTTTTTTTTCGACATAGCTTTCCCCAAAAATATCAAACTTTATACCCAATATCGTTACTGAGCTATTATGGTTCCATTCCACTTGCACATCAGTATTCAGTTCCTCACCACAGTCCCGTTTCGATCCAATCCAAATAACCTGAGTTTTTTCAAAGTTTACTTTCAAACCTGAAATCATTATGAGTTTAAAGGCAGTATTAAGAGAGTAAATGTCATACTGGAGGAAGATGGTTAGGTCATCAGCATACTGGGTTGAGATAAATTCCGAATCGTTCAGTTTGATCCCTTTAATATCTGGGTTATACTTGAGTGCGGCCCTTGAGAATTTCAACTGCTAATATGAATAAATACGGAGATAATGGGCACCTTGCCCCACTCCTCTGGAAATAGTTATTCTGTCTGATAGATTTACATTATTTATAACATAACTGAATATGTCTTTGTAGAATGTTTCAATCCATTTCACTATATCTGGCCCGAATTTAAAGAATTTAAGGCATTTGTCTATAAAATTCCATTCTTGGCAATCAAATGCTTTTTCAAAATCCAGTATTGTGAGGGTTTCTGGAATATTGTCACGGTCACACCTATTTATCAAATAAAAAATGAGTCTAGTAGATTCTCCTATGAATCGCACAGAAAGGAAACCAAGTTGTGTATCTGATATTAAATTAAGTAGAGCTTTTTTTATTCGATTTGCATTACTGAGGATCCGATTTTGGCATCCACATTTAATAATGAGATTGGTCTCCATTTTTTTATATAAACTTTAGGTTTATTTTGTTTTGGGATACTATTAGTTATCTTCGGCAACATCGGGGGTACATGGAGATTTAATACCTGGATGTCGATTTTGAACCCCGAGGCGGAGCCGAGGGGTTCAAAAAGAGACATCCAGGTATTAAATCTCCATGTACCCCACGATGTTGCCGAAGATAACGATTTTGTCCCCACAAAATAACCATGTCTCCTTAATTTAAGTGTGTTTTTCATAGGTTTTCCGATTAATTCACACCAATAAGAATAATTCAGTAGCTGACATAAGGATCCGGCGTCAGGTGACGTCAAATTTGGCGTGCGAGAGCAACGTCACGATTGGTGGAAACTGCCAGTTCAAGTGTCATTCATATACCCCCGATGTTTCACGTGCTCATATACCCCCGATCGTGATTTAAACGTGGCGTTGTAGCCAATCAGATTGCTAGTTACAACCGGATGTGGGGACAAATATTATTATCCCACATCTTTGTGTCACTGAGAGCATTTGTGATCTAAAACCACAGTTTTATTAATTGATCACAAATTTTCCTAAGTTTTTCCTGAATAATTTATAGAATTCAACTGTGTATCCATCTGACCCAGGGGATTTATTATTTTTCATGTTTTGCAATGATGTATAACATTACTAGTCGGCCAGGCAGCCGTCCATAGATTCTGACTCTTCATCTTATAGTAATATTAAGAATGGATTATTTTCATCCCACAAAATGTCTTCATCTAGATTTTTTATCTGGTTTTAATTTTGAGCTATATAAATCGTTGTAAAAGAGATGTTGTTCGTCTAGTATTTCGTGAAGTTATCTGTTTCCGTTCCATCGCTTTTTATCAACTTTGGAATTGATTTTTCAGTGTAACTTCTCTTCTCCAAATTACAAAAATAGTTTGTTGACTTTTCACCTTCAACTTTCCACCTAGCTTTTGTGCGAGTGATAATACCTTGATTTATTTTATTTCTGTGATTGCTAAGATCTGTTTTAACTTTGTCTATCTGTTGTTCTACTGAGTAGTCTCCTTTGTCCAAGGTTTCATAAAGGTTAGTTTATCTGTTTTTTAAGCATTTTTCTATTTGGTTTTGATTTTTTTTAAATTTAGAAGAATGTGCTATAGTTTCCCCTCTTATCATTATTTTCAAGGTTTCCCAAAACATTTGGTCATTTATAGTTAAACGGTCAGAATCATTGCTACCAGTTTCCGTGTGACTACTGTACTGATATACTACACTTGATATTGTTTGTTTTACTATGTCAATATACTGTTGATCTCTTCAAAGACTATTATTGAATTTCCATGCGCCTCTTCCTCTTGGATGTCAATGAAATTGGAGATTCAGGCTTACTGGACTATGATCTGATTTGTAGCTTATTAATATATCAGATTTAACAATAAAAGGTTGCAAATCTGAGGAGACCAGGAAGTAGTCAAGACGTGCCATAACAGACAGAGTTATTTATTATGCTCCAAGATGTGAAAGTCTTATTTCTATAGGATAATTATTGGGATTAAATAACAGACAATGCGGGATTTTTGTCTTTTTAGATTTTATAGGATTGGAGTTCTCAAAAACCTTCAGAGATTTGACAGGAAAACCTAAATCTTCGGATAAATGTTCTATCTGCAACATATGTTTCAGCGAATATAGCAAGCAGGGAACTGATATTTAAGGCAAAAACATTCAAACTGATTAGTTTTATTCAATACTACGTATCAATTAAAAATAACATACATGTACGGCAAAAATGAGGAATATTTATACGAAACCGGGTGGGCAATTTTTCAGATCAAAACAATATAAATGGGACCGACGATATTTCATTTTACATTGGATAGAGGATGTCATCTATGAAAAATCCGGTGTACCTTATAAATGCGGGATGACACCCGATGAGTATGGTAACTGCCGCTCAATGATCGTCATATGGACCATTGGAATAGATGGAATTTGCATGAAAGATGACCTAGGTGTGATGTTCGGACTTCGTGGATTCAAGAAAGTAGCTCTTCAGGTGAGAGGTAACATAATCCACGTCGCTAATATAAAGTTTTGATGACCTATCTGATATGTAATTCTCAAACAGCTATGCACAGCACAAGAGAACACAAAAACGACACGTCCCGACGTGTCGCACACAATTTATTTGCATACCAATGTATTATTATGTGTACACTCCACTCCATACGTGTATATACACCTCACCCATGACAATTCAGCCACTCGCTATATACTCATACATCACATTCGTGATCATACAGTCACTGCATGTATACCACTTCACCTCACCATTGGCCATATGATCACTCCATGTATACATATTGGTCACACACATGAACATATAGTCACCCGCCGATATATATATATATATACACATGCATGTAGCACCCACCAATGACTAGATAGTCACTTCAAATATACGTATACACATCATCAATGGCCATATATCCTTTCTATATATACTTGTAACAAAACTCACACAGACAGTCATTCAAACACTCCAGACTTGCATGTACACCACCTCACCCAAATTCAGCCACCCATACACATGCGTCATCACAGTCACTCCTTGTACACCAACACACCTCACCATCGGCTGTATGGTCATCCCCTCTATACCTATTGGCGACAACCATGGCCATATAGCCACTCAACATATACATATACACCACACCCATGACCAGATATACACACCCCACCAATGGCCATACAGGCTTTCCAGATATACCAATACCCCACGCACGGCCATTCGTAAAATCCCAAATTACATATACAGCTCACCATGACAATCAAACCACTCGCTGCTGTATACGCATGCACTCCAAGTCTCCATCCATGAGCAGACAGCTAATCCCTGTATACATATACACACCGATGCTAATACAGCCACGGCAGATATACATTTATTCCACACCCATTGACGTGAGTCACATGTATTCAATGGAATCCCAGCCATTGAATATTGTATACCTCTAGTGGAATACAAGCCGGAACTATCCTTGTTGACGTTGTCGCCAAGAAAGATAATGTACATTACGTCGAACGTCCGCTTCCGGTGATCCCCCCATAATTACTGGTTATTTGTCTGACTAAAATCACAATAAAGGTAGCTATAGTAACAGTGAAGGTGAAATTAATTGATTGAACTTATCTGACTGAACGGTGTAGAATAAATACAGAACACAACTTGCATCATAATCTCGAATCTTTTATCGAACTCGTTGCGGACGGCTCAAAGTTATATTTCGCTCGAGCTACGCTCTCGCGAAATATATCCCTGCGCCATCCACAACTCATTCGATAAAAGAGTCTCGTTTATGATGCGCGTTGTGCTCTGTATTTATTCTACACCGTTCAGTCAGATAAGTTCAATCAATTAATTTCACCTTCACTGTTACTATAGCTACCTTTATTGTGATTTTAGTCAGACAAATAACCAGTAATTATATACATCCCACCCACAGTGGCACTCAAGGTATGCATACATACTTCAAAAACCATGAGCGTGCTGTATGTGCATGGCGTAAGTCATTGCATGTACACCTATACACATTACTCATGACAACCATACAGCCACTCCATATTTATCCATACACCCCACTCATTGTCGTACAACCAACACATGTTTACATATACACCCACCCATGACCATACAGTCACAGATCATGTAGCTACTCTATTTTAACCACTTCAATGGCCATTCACCCACTTCCTGTATACCTATTCACCTCACATATGACCACTCTTTGTGTACCTTTATATCTGACCATGGACACCCCATCCATGACCATAGAGCCCCCCTCTTGTATAACTATTCACACCATTCATGATCATACAATAACTCACTGTATACCTATTCACATCACATATGACCATACACTCGCGGCCAGTTTGACACACACCCTGTAAGTTGATAAATTTTGATGTTCATGGGCGAGAGTAGCCACCTAATATGTGACCCGCCATATCAAATCCAGTCGTAAGTCGGGTTTTTTTTACCCTGTGCCAATGCATTCTCTTATATATGCGAGTCGACCATAGGTCACCTCGCATATATAAGAGAATGCATTGGCCTAACAATTTTTTACAATTCTAATAATTTTTTTTTGTATTCTTTAACAATTTTATAATTTGACCCATACAGAGCCCCAGACAAACATGAGCAGACGACACTCTTCTATATGCTTCTATATATTTGTGGGGCTCCCAGGCGCTCCCTGCCGGGTAATGGATGTTTTTTATTTAATGTCCTAAAAATTGTAAGAAACATTTATTTAAAAAAAATGATAAAAAATTGTTAGGCCAATGCATTCTCTTATATATGCGAGGCGACCTATGGTCGACTCGCATATATAAGAGAATGCATTGGCACAGGGTAAAAAAAATCCCGACTTACGACTGGATTTGATATGGCGGGTCACATATGGTCCCTCTCAGTTGTGTTTCAAAACTCTGTCCATTTACGTTCAAAACATGACCAGAATGTAACGAAGTTTTTGGCAAAATTCCATACTGCATTCTTTATAACAATTTTGTCATGCCTCATGATGTCTGGGGCAAACAGAATATAATAGTTAGTTGTCAGTTTACTAAGTAACATGTTTACGAACCAAGTGAGTCACAATTTGCTACCTTTTAGGAACAGCAGGGAACAGTGTTCGGAACACATATGAAAAATCTACTTTTTACCAAATTTAGTTACCATCTTGCTAGTAGTTTTGAGTTATTTCGCGTAAAAACACATCAGTGTGACACATTTATGACAGAACAATAAAATGAATTTTTTACCAAACAATTGTTCCATTGTACTTAAAAAAATAGTCCGAACCTGAAAAGAGAATTTTGCAGATTTTGATGTTATGTTTGTGATAGAAAAATCCAATATTTTTGGTAATGTCGGTGGTAACAATAGTAACAATTAACCAAGATGATTAACATCAGCATTGTTATTATTCAATGTATAGAAGGCATATTAGTCAATGTTATTCACCAACCACATCTACATGTATTACAGATTCACTGGAATAATCCATTTTTGAAAACGGGTATGAAGGATAGCTCAGGAATCAAGCTTTACTACGAACCAAAAGTTCGGGCGAATGACATCGTAAATTTAATGGTTGGCCAGACGTACCTACGGATTGGTCCGGACGATAAACGGAAGGAATTCAAGGGCGGATGTACGTCAGAATGCTCACAGAATGCAATGGGCGGGCCTTTGCAAGTCTCTGCTATTTTGAACCACATGCATTATAAAGGTGAGTAATCGCAATATTCGGTCTTAATATTTTGTTTACCCTGTGCCAATGTATTCTCTTATATATGCGAGTCGACCATAGGTCGCCTCGCATATATAAGATAATGCAATGGCCTAACAATTTTTTATCATGTTTTTTAAATAAATGTTTCTTACAATTTTTAGGACATAAAATAAAAAACATCCATTACCCTGCAGGGAGCCCCACACATATATAGAAGAATATAGAAGAGTGTCGTCTGCTCATGTTTGTCTGGGGCTCTGTATGGGTGAAATTATAAAATTGTTAAAGAATACAATAAAAAAGTTATTAAAATTGTAAAAAATTGTTAGGCCAATGCATTCTCTTATATATGCGAGGCGACCTATGGTCGACTCGCATATATAAGAGAATGCATTGGCACAGGGTAAAAAAAAAATCCCGATTTACGACTGGATTTGATATGGCGGTCATATATCACAGACGGTCATTGGAATTTGTTGAACCACATGCAAGGTTAGTAATCGTAATATTCGGTCTGAATGATTACGTTTGTGGAGTTTTGGTGTGTTCTTCATGTAAGTATACACGCAATCATATATCTTTCTATATATATGTATTATCGACACGGATATGTATACATTTATATGTGTTATCTAATATAGTGTTGATATCTTTAGCCGTATGGGTATGGTCTAATAGGAACTTCTCATCAATAGGATAACATCAAGTTAAAGACCCGTCAAATCTTTAATGTCGTACTAGCTTTCGGCTATACAACCTTCGCGGGTACATGAATGAACAATCATTTGAAAATACACATTGATATACAGACAAACTTATTTATCGCGTAACATAAACGAACGTTACCTGACAACAATAGGTGGACTTTCGGACACGAAAGAGAGACGTGTGGCCGAATTACCACATATAGAACTGTTTGGAAGTTTTTATCGTGGCATTAATAAGGACCGTGGTTTCATGGCGAGTTGGTCATCATGTCTCCTTGGTCCAACTCTCATTATCTAAAATATCCTCATACATTGTATGGACTTCTTCTAAGCTACGTGTGTTCTCATATACTCAAGCATTGACTTTTCTTCACAACGCTACATAATTTATGTAGCTTCTATGTTTGGCGCGTCTTTCTCTTGTAAATTTTCCCGCCACTTTGTATTTGGCTCCAAATATTATTGCCACCAGTGGTTGACAAAATTTGGCGCCAAATAAAAAGTGGCGGGAAAACTTACAGGAGAAAGACGCGCCAAACGAAGGCAATTACGGCGTCATGACGTCAAAACGGCATTTGTCTCCGCGGGCCAGAATCCAGACATGGCTGAACGTGTCATGTCGTCTTCGCTTAATCGCAGCGACGTACATACTAGTCAGGAGGCAAGCACCCCAATTTTTTTTTTTGCTAAACATTTTTAGTACCATATGCCAACATATCCTTGGTGGTAGAGTTTGGTCCACTGATTAAAAAAAACTTTGTTGGCAATTTTCTATTCCCGTTTTAGAGGTCAAATGTCAAGGTGAAATGTATAGTCGTTTTTCTGTCCTAGCCTGAATTTTTCAACATATAGAATGATATTTTTGTTAGTAAGATATATTGATGAATGATGTATTGTAACAATGACCAGTGAGGCATGGTAATCTGATTGCTGATGTGTCCGGGTTCTTGTGTGGTTTCCTTAGCAACCGTTGCTATGAAATTGTTTTTCCATAGCAACCAGCCTCAAACGGTCGTTTTTGATCCACGTTATGGCATCTAATACTGAAAATATGCGAATAATTATACTTTGTGATGATCTTGAGTGTGCTTGCATGAAAATACATACATTTAGAGAACTATACAGCGAATAATGTGGAGTGTACGGTATGGCCCAACATAGAAGGCCTATACTGTTACAATATATATATCCAATTGGCTGCAATTTGGCACTAATTGCCAATAGTGGAGTCCCTTAGGGGTTGAATCTTGACTTTAGTGACTAAAGCATGAAACTTTAAAGATAAGTTGCTTATTCATAGAGAAAACTTTTTGGAGGGAGTGCCCGGGTGGGGGTCCTGTGTCTGGATAAAATCAGGTTTCCATGTTTGAGCTATTGCCATGGCTTAGTATCCGTCGTCCGTGTGTGTGTGTGTGTGATGCGTGAACAATACAGGCTACATGTCGTACCTTTGGTCTGATCATTATGAAATTTATCATAGCTGTTGACATGGACATGTAGATGGGAACGTTTTGGGTCATTTTGGGGTCATTTGGAAAAAAACATGGCCGCCAGCGGCCATCTTGGATTTAAAAATTCAATCCATTAGCACGGGTTACAGGTCGTACTGTTCGTCTGATCCTCATGGAGTTTGTCATGGATGTTAACATTGACATGTAGATGGGAACGAGTTACTTTGGGGTCGTTCGGCCAAAATATATGGCCGCCAGCAGCCTTACTCTTTGCATGACTAAATCCTTTGGCACGGGCTACAGGTTGTACCTTTGGTTGGATCATTATGAAATTTGTCATGGCTGTTGACATTGACATGTAGATGGGAACGAGTCATTTGATGGGGTCATTCGGCAAAAGAACATGGCCTCCATTAGCACGGGCTACAGGCCATACTGACACAATGACTCTCCATACCAAATATAAGCTGAATATAGGCCGGATGGTACTTTATAAGAAGACATTTTAACAATTATTATGGATAGAAAAGGTATGGTCCTGGCTCCGCCCTTGTTGTGTCCATGGCACTCAAGGACCATCCATACCAAATATAAGCCAGATAGCCCCGATGGTTCTTAAGATGTTTTAAGAATTACTATGGACGGAAAAAGCTTGACCCCTTTTTGACCCGGCGACCCAATTTGAACAAATCAGAAACCCAGTCACCTGGGGACCGTCCATAATATATATAACTCAATTCTGACTTGAGGTTCTTGAGAAGAAATTGACGGATGTGTAGTGGCGACTATAGCTACACTGGAGACTTTGTCTCACGTGAGCTAAAAACACCACCCTCATCTAATTGTCTCCCGAAAAAACCATTTCGGGGGACTATTAAAATAGCCGTTGTCCGTCCGTCCGTGCGTCATTCCGTCCGTCCGGAAATGGTTTCCGGATCAAAAATGTTGCTAAAATTTCAGATTGTGGGACATCTATCACATTTGTGGCACCTAGCTATTCGTGAATTCCTCCATAGCAACCATAGCAACTATTCGTGAATTCGTCCATCGCCACCATGGGGCAAATCGCTGCCAAAAAAGTACCGGAGTAACCCATTATATCAGGCCACAAATTGGGCGTAAGTATAGTCTGACTCTAAACTGTTGCAAAATTCCTGATTGTGGTAGACCTATGCAAATGGAGGCCCCTTTGGTGATGGGTGGGGGTCGGGGTGTTTGTAGGTGGTATTTGGGGTGGGCCACCCACCCATGCCATCAAATCTGCCGAAATCCTAAACATTCTCGAAAATGGTCCTAACTCATTTTCACCCCCACGGGGTGATACCACCCGGGGGTGGTGGGTGGGGGTTCGGGGTGTTTCTAGGGGGTAATAGGAGCGGGCCACCCACCCATGCCATCAAATCGGCCGAAATCCTAACCATTCTCGAAAATGGTCCATAACTCATTTTCACCCCCACGGAGTGGTACCACCCGGGGGTGGTGGTGGGGGTTCGGGGTGTTTCTAGGTGGTAATAGGAGCGGGCCACCCACCCATACCGTCAAATCGGCCGAAATCCTAACCGTTCTCTAAAATGGCCCATACCCCATTTTCACTCCATCGGGGTAGTACCCCCGGGGTGATGGGTGGGGGTCGGGTGTTTCTATTGGGTATTTGGGGCGGGATGCCCACCAATACCGTCAAATCGGCCGAAATCCTTACTGTTCTCAAAAATGGTCCATACCCCATTTTCATCCCCTCGGGGTGGTACCCCCCGGGGGTGATGGGTGGGGGTCGGGGTGTTTATAGGGGTTATTTTGGGCAGGCCACCCACCCATGCCGTCAAATCGGCCGAAAGAAACATTTTTGAGAATAAGGAATAGGGAATAAGTTCCAAATGCCATGTTCGTACAAACATACACGTTTCCCCCTTGCACTTTTTACAGAAAAAGGTACCTGTATATCATCCGCATCATTGACATCCCAAATCAGGTTTGGTGACATCTCATCGCAGGATCGATCCCTGGCTTTGACACCCGAAATTATGGATGTAGGATACTATGTAAGTTAGACAATTTTATGGCTAACTAAATATATATTTTCTATTGATACACGCATTATCCACCGTCAATGGCTGATAATTATGTTTCAAACGAACCACCTGACGTCAAAAAGTGTCTACTATCTATATCTATATTTGCAAATTTGGCATAACTAATTTGACCTTGACCTTTGACCTTGACAGAGGTAACTATAAAATTGCCAACAATGATTTTATTTATCGGGGTATCCCATAGCACATTATTAACATTGTTGGCATATGGTACTAAAAATGTTTAGCAAAAATTGTTCTAGCCACATTTTCTCTGACCTGCCTCCTGACTATACACAGAACGACACGATGTGTAAATGGGTTTGTCGATACGGCACGAGTGCTGTCGCGTAAGGATAGAACGAGAGGCGCGTGTGCCTCGAGTTCTATCCTTCCGCGACAGCACGAGTGCCGTATCGACAAACCCATTTACACATCGTGTCGTTCTGTGTTTATTACACGCTTCGCGTCCTAGAATCCGTGCATTAAAAATACAGGATTAGAAGGTTTATTTAGGCTCATACAGGGCGTGTATGTCATGTGTGATGATTCTTTTATTTAAATAGTTCCAGTTTCGTGGTTGAGGCGAACGTCATGTGCGTCATTTTACGTCAACGAGATACGTATGGAACGTACGTTGCATACGGATTTGTGAATATGGAACGGCAATAACACTGTACTTCTAGGAACAAGCGTGTAATAAATTGTAGTATATAGCATTCACTCTCTACATTTCAATATAGAGGCTTTTATTATCAAAACGATCTACACTATGAATCAAGCATTCGCGTCGCTGACACGACTATTTGCACGAACCTTCGCATTGTCCGTCTTCTTACTGTCATGCCGTGGTCGTTCTATATATGCCTTGCATATTATCATATTATTATGAGAACATAATACATCATTTTATAAGTACAATATATAATGTGGAACAGTGGAAATGGGGTTTTCTGTGTGAAGGGGTGGCAGCGTTTCAATATTTATATTACAGGGCATCACAATGTTTGATGTTATCGCGCCATCTCCTCGAAAATGTTGGAGATATCGCGACTGAGTGCAGCTATCATGCATTATTCGTTATTAACTCTCGTGTTCTGAATAATTTGGAGAGTTTAATTAGTATATTCTTATTTTTGGAGTTAAATAAATTCGTAAAATTAACTAAAATCGGATAACTTCGAAAGTATCTGGGGATATATTTTTTTCTCAGAGAATCAAGCGACGAGCATTGTAAAATACAATGGTATTCATCTCCAAGTAATCCAATGTTATCTCTCGTGCATACTCTATCTTTCTGATTGTATTATTCCATGATCCAGTTTCAATAGGAAGTCTGTGGTTGGACAATCGAAATCTAGTAAGGGTAATTGCGTCCTTGCGATTCAAAATTTTCAGATAATCTTCAAGGCCAAATATTGCTTTCTTTTATGTATGTGGTACATTTACTTGATTGTTCCATATTGATTTTCCATTGCAGTACGCATTGGCCCTTCAGTGTTTGTTGGACAATATTATTCATATTAACAACATCAATGGTAATATTATCCTGGTCCCACCATTCATTTAGAATTTTATTGTATAAATAGGTTTATTGCAAATAAAAATAAGCAATGAGCCAGACAACAGGTACGAACACCTATATAAGTCCGACTCAACAAAATATAAATTACAAAGAAAATTCACGTGATTAACAAAGTGCATATTCTGATAATGTGTAGTTGATTCAGGAGTCCTTGGGATGTTAAGAAGCTAGATATTCAGTAATTTTCCGAACTGTAATCGATTTAAGGCTATGTGCATCGGTTTGGGTAATTGACCAAATAGATAGTTATGTATATGTATATAGGATTATGCTAAATATAACATTATCTATAATTGCGTCCCATTCCTAAAAAGATAATGAAAGATTAATAATTCAATTCGTAAATATATCAATTGCTGTATATGAAGCGCGATAGTTATGCATTTTTGAATCTGGAAGTTGCTTCAACATAAATATGAACTGCTTTTACTACTTCTGAATTTAAAGTGATACTCAAGCAATTATCTCCATAGATTAATAGGTGTTTTGATATCGACATCAAGGAATCCCAATGCATTAAAGAGTTCAAATAGATCCAGTGCATATAGTGGACAGTACATAAAATAATATTCTGTATCTTCATATATGTTCCCACAAATACATTTTGGATCATTAGTTAGGAATCGCTCAAACGTATGTGCTTTTAAGTCACTACAGCCAAGGCACATTCTCGCATGCAATATCTGTGTCTCGCGCTTTCCTTCATAAAAAATAAACATGAATAATTGGATCACCCCGTTTTAGAATGTATTTCAACAACGAAATTGATTTTGATATCTTTAGATCCCCATCTAAAGTTCTAAACAGTTCCATAATCTAGGACCTGATTGAAAGAATGAGTTCAAGAAACTTTTAATCGGATTTTGAGAGTATACATAGCTCAAATTAGTTGATGTTCTCATTTCGTAGTCGCTAATATCTGATACCCGACTTTGAATTTGAAGGGAAATATAGTTTGGAGCTATTTTGTGGACTGCATTATGAATCGTAACCACTTTCCTTCTTGACCTTCTATCAGCTAGTGGTATATACCCCGTTTCCTTGTAAAGTAATGTACGACTTGTCCCCCTGATCACACCATTGAGGGACCTCAACGCGTCAAGTTGTAAATTTTCAAGAAGCTCTGCCTTAACTAACGAACAATTATCCCATATCACTTCTGCATAATCAAACAATGGCAAAATAGCAGATTTGTAAAGGGTGTCTAGTGCTTTTCTATTTAATCTATATTTTTGACTTCTTAGACAGTTTATCATGGGACTAACATTTTCTAATAATGTATCAATATGAAAATCCCATGTTCCTTATTTGTGAACAGTTAGTCTTGAATGTTTCTGATTATCAACTTCCTTAATTTGTTTTACCATTGTTATACGCAATCAACGTCGTTTTCGATGCATCTGTCGGCGTACAGAAGACTTAGTGTCTGATGCCGAATTAGTATAACCCCAACTAAATGATCGCATTTCATAGTTTCACTGATCAGTCTAATTCGTTAATTTTGTTTTCACGGCATGGTAACTATGGACGCATTTAGGAAATGAGATCATGATGTGTGCGACAGTTGGTGCATATCGCCCAAGTTACCAATCGCATCCAAGGGCACTGACCAATCAAATGCACGCATTTAAGCGAAAGCGAGAGTAGTTGTAATTATATATAAAGGGAAATACGAGGGTGGTTCATCATATCTACTGATCATAAGAGCTTCTGTTTTCGGTGGACTAAATCTGACCTGCCATGTATCAGCCCATTTACATATTTACGTAAGTCTCTACTCAATATATCTGAAGCCAATGTGTCATCTTCAACTGGAATGAAAAGTGACGTGTCATCAGCGTACACCATTATATTTCCTTCTATGTCAACAACTATGTCGTTGATGTAGACCAAACATAGCAGACGCCCTAATACGGACCCATGGGGTACTCCAGCTTGTACCCGTTGCGTTTTAGATGTCTGACCATTTATTACAGTCAATTGTGTCCTAACTGTCAAATAATTTAGGAACACAGACAAAAGTTACACAGCTCAAGATCGATCCCTTAAAATACTGCGTCTTGGCTTCTTAAATCCTACCATTACTATTTAAATTCTGTGGATATATGTTGGCCATGGGTGCTTATATTCACAATTTCTATACCATTTTAACTGGAGGGAGTACATCATCCTACTCATTCTGCTCTCATTACAATTAACTAATTTTGCCGAGTATGATACCATTCGACATGTTACATCCAGTTCTAATGGGTACACTCTTTCTCGCCATATATCATTAGCGATGTTGTACTGGTTTTTACATTTAGGATGAATTTTTTAAATTTAATTGTAATTTTTCTAGGGATTCTAGACATCCATAACCCCATGTTTCAGTCCCATATAATATGATTGGTATTGAACATGTCTAACTGGCATTCTATATCGGCACGGAATAAATACATTACTCAAGATTTTTTGTTTTGCACGAACCTTCATTTGTGATTTTCACACCAGCTCACTAATATCGACTAAAGACAACCACGCAAGATCAAATTCATTTGTGATTTTCACACCAGCTCACTAATATCGACTAAAGACAACCACGCAAGATCAAATTCATTTGTGATTTTCACACCAGCTCACTAATATCGACTAAAGACAATCACGCAAGATCAAATTCATTTGTGATTTCACACCAGCTCACTAATATCGACTAAAGAAAACCACGCAGGATCAAATTCATTTGTGATTTCCACACCAGCTCACTAATATCGACTAAAGACAACCACGCAAGATCAAATTCATTTGTGATTTCACACCAGCTCACTAATATCGACTAAAGAAATTGTGTCCTTCCTGTCAAATAATTTTGGAACCCAGACAAAAGTTACACAGCTCAAGATCGATCCCTTAAAATACTGTGTCTTGGGTTCTTAAATCCTACCATTACTATTTAAATTCTGTGGATATATGTTGGCCATAGGTGCTTATATTCACAATTTCTATACCATTTTAACTGGAGGGAGTACATCATCCTACTCATTCTGCTCTCATTACAATTAACTAATTTTGCCGAGTATGATACCATTCGACATTTTACATCCAGTTCTAAGGGGTACACTCTTTCTCGCCATATATCATTAGCGATGTTGTACTGGTTTTTACATTTAGGATGAATTAAAAAAAATTAATTGTAATTTTTCTAGGGATTCTAGACATCCATAACCCCATGTTTCAGTCCCATATAATATGATTGGTATTGAACATGTCTAACTGGCATTCTATATCGGCACGGAATAAATACATTACTCAAGATTTTTGTGTTGCTAACATTAATATCTCTCCTCCTTGCCTGATTTCTTTGTCGTGATGTCTCACACCAGTTCACTTAAATCGACTAAAGACAACCAAGCACGAACCTTCATTTGAGATTTCACACCAGCTCACTAATATCAACTAAAGACAACCACGCAAGATCAAATTCATCTGTGATTTCACACCAGCTCACTAATATCGACTAAAGACAATCACGCAAGATCAAATTCATTTGTGATTTCACACCAGCTCACTAATATCGACTAAAGACAACCAGGCAAGATCAAATTCATTTGTGATTTCACACCAGCCAACTAATACCGACTAAAGAAAACCACGCAAGTACAAATGAATCTGTAATTTTACACCAGCTCACTCATATCGACTGAAGACAACCACTCATGATCCTTTTTTCTGTGATATCGTTAGGCACACATTGATTCTAGAGAAACTTTTGCTATATATAGCAGGGTGACCCGACTTTGTCCGGGCTGTTTCCCCTCTGCTTTTATCCGTCGAAAGTCGCGATTTGACCTTGAATTTACCATTTTGAAGGTCAAGATAAGGTCGGCATCACGATTTGACCCGTCCAAAACACTCCCCGGACAAAAGTACCCCTAGGTATCAAATTTCGTCGAAATTCGTCCTGCAGTTTTCTCGGCCATTGCTAACAAACAAACAGACAGACATCACATATGACAGCGTTATAAAAATTGCTTTGTTTTCGAGATAAATGTTTGAACAGGGTCAAATAGATTAAAATTTTCACGATGACCGAGTTCCTGTGATCTACAGAAAAGAGTATTTACTGATATAATAGCATTCGGTATGGCGCATCGAAGTTCAGTCCTAGGTCGTATTCAGGATATTCCAATAAATAGTGATGTGTTGTTTCTATCTTGTCACAATGTCACAATTTAATGTGATTACTCAATTGGTCATAGTTCAATCTACAATATACAATAACATGCATACGCGTGCCACCTCACCACCGACTTGATGTATGGGTGATATAACTTTGCACGCTTAGTACATTTTGTGTTTACACCATTTCTGTATATGTATGTAATTTTAGGTCATACCTTCAGTTCAAAGATGTAGACAGAGACAATTAACTATTGATTGATTAACTACTTTATTGTTTAAGGTCGTGAGGCTGTGGTCAAGATCTATAGAAATGGATCACTATATAAACAACTGGCGGACGATCAGGAGTATAATTATGACAGTCCACAACAGCACATGTGAGTCATACATCAACACTGGGGGGTCAACAACAGCACATGTGAGTCATACGTCAACACTGTGGGATCCACAACAGCACATGTGAGTCATACGTCAACACTGGGGGTCCACAACATCACATGTGAGTCACACGTCAACACTGGGGGATCCACAGCAGGACATGTGAGTCACACGTCAACACTGGGGGTCAATAACAGCACATGTGAGTCATACGTCAACACTGGGGGTACACAACAGCACATGTGAGTCATACATCAACACTGGGGGATCCACAACAGCACATGTGAGTCATACATCAACACTGGGGGTACACAGCAGGACATGTGAGTCACACGTCAACACTGGGGGTCAATAACAGCACATGTGAGTCATACGTCAATACTGGGGGTCCACAACAGCACATGTGAGTCATACGTCAACACTGGGGGATCCACAACATCACATGTGAGTCACACGTCAACACTGGGGGATCCACAGCAGGACATGTGAGTCATATGTCAACAATGGGCGGTCCACAACATCACATGTGAGTCATACGTCAACACTGAGGGATTCACTACAGCAAATGCGAGTCATACGTCAACACGGGAGGGGGTCCACAACATCACATGTTACCATACGTCAACACTGGGGGGTCCACAACAGCACATGTGAGTCATCCGTACGTCAACACTTGGGGTCCACAACAGCATATGTGAGTCATACGTCAACACTGGGGGATCCACAACAGCACATGTGAGTCACACGTCAACACTGGGCGGTCCACAACATCACATGTGCGTTATACGTCAACACTGTGGGGTCCACAACAGCACATGTGAGTCATACGTCAACACTAGGGGTCCACAACATCACATGTGAGTCATACGTCAACACTGGGGGTCCACAACACAACAGCACATGTGAGTCATACGTCAACACTGTTGGGTCCACAACAGCACATGTGAGTCATACGTCAATACTGGGGGTCCACAACAGCACATGTGAGTCATACGTCAACAATGTGGGGTCCACAACAGCACATGTGAGTCATACGTCAACACTGGGGGGACCCACAACAGCACATGTCAGTCATACGTCAACACTGTGGAATCCACAACAGCACATGTGAGTCATACGTCAATACTGGGGGTCCACAACAGCACGTGTGAGTCATACGTCAACACTGTGGGGTCCACAACAGCACATATGAGTCATACGTCAACACTAGGGGTCCACAACATCACATGTGAGTCACACGTCAACACTGGGGGGTCCACAGCAGGACATGTGAGTCATATGTCAACAATGGGCGGTCCACAACATCACATGTGAGTCATACGTCAACACTGGGGGTACACAACAGCACATGTGAGTCATACGTCAACACTGGGGGACCCACAACAGCACATGTGAGTCATACGTCAACACTGAGGCTCAGTAAGTACGGCAGTCCACAACAGCACATGCGAGTCATACGTCAACCATTGGAATGAACGTTTTTTGTTTTGGTCGACTTGTGTAACAAGCTCAATAAATGCTTTCAATTCAATTCATTTATTTTTCATTTGATTAACAATTAGGCATTGAGATAAATATATTAAGTATATCCACATATGTGCATACTTACTTGTGGTCAACATGGCGAACAAACATATAGATCTTGCGAACATGTTATCAATTGAATAAATAATATACCTGTGTATAGAGGTCATACATATAACATAATTTGGCTACCATACATGTGTATATATACTTCAATAGATTTAAACACATTTTTATAATATTATATATTTTATGCATGGACGTCCATTACGTTATGTGATATATAAATCTAAGACACCTTTGACTATTTGTCTTATCAGAATACATAGATGTCGAAATAATTGTTTGTCACTAGTGTTGAGTGGTTCGCTCGTAACTATTACATTTGGTTTTTCTGTGAGAGACGGGTTCTTGATTCTTTAAATTTCTCGCATTTGAACATATAATGCAATTCATCTCCAACGTCTTCAGTAATACATAACGTGCAACTGCGTTCTTCAATTTCAGTGTCATGCCATCTGCCCACGAATAACAGTGTGCATACGGCCATCTGTCTCACGGCGTGAGCACCAGAACTCCAATAAAATGTAATCCGGTTTCTCTAAAAGTGTATGGCTGAAATTTGGAAATATATTGACGAGCCATCCGAGGACCGACTCGATTCGGTAGCACGCAATGTGTAATGGCGTGGGGTCGTATCCCACTGCCACCATGTAATATTATTCGTGGTGACTCAGGGTTAAGTATTTGAGAAAACAACTTTGACGATTCGATTGATGATTTCTATTCAAGCGACATAACTACAACATTAAAACAAACGAAACAACTTTAATTCCGGATGTCACAAATGGAACGTTCGACAATTGTTTAATGTTCATGGTAAACATTATGTAAACAAAGCGTGTATTGAGACATCAAGTTTTGTTTTTCATTGACTCGTAACATTGGCGGGGTGTCCACCTTGGAATTTTCAACGGTACCACCCCCTCCACTAACCAGAGGAATTCCGTTGATATTCCCTAAGGTTGTAATTTTCCAATTGTCATCTGAAACTTTCCAACTCTTGGAATTTCCTATTCGAATTTTGTCTAAAACAACACATTTGACACTGAATACCTATTTGCCGTGTAAACTAATGTTGTGTAAAGCATGATATTACCAACTATTGAAACATAAATTTGAACAGAGTTTGAGGGTTGAGCCAACCTCAAACCCTGTCGCCACGTTCCTGTCGTATAACAGTGACATCCAACGTCAAGTTTTGTTGTCATTATCTCATTGTAGAATCGATCCACCACTGGAGCTTCTCCCGGGCGACGAAATACAGCTCACGTGCGTGTTCAGTGGCGAGGGGGCTTCGGAGACAGCTTTTTACGGCGATGCCACGTCTGATGAAATGTGCTTCACCTTCCTGACGGTCTATCCTGCAAAAAACTTACGCTGGCCAATATGCAACTCGTGGAAAAGTATACCCGAATGCCGGATGTACGGCAATGACAAACCCCTATTCGGATGCAACCTTGTGACGTACAAAAATGATACCGGAACACTGATGTCGAACGTAAAGAGCTCTTGTCGGAAATATGACGTCTGCACACCTGAGTGCATGGAGGCAACGGAGAAGTTATACGAACACCCGTGTTTCCAGGGAGACGTGTGGGACCACTTACGTTTAAGAAAAAACGAGGACTTGGATGATCTTAATTCTAAGTTACAAGCATGCGATTTTGAAATAAGATCCAAATCGGTGAAATGTGCAATATCTGCAGGAATTAAAGAGGTATATCCCACCATTCCCGCCATGATAGTGGTGGCTTCCGTTGGATATTTCAATTGGGGTTAGGTTTAAAGATACTCTGTCCGATTTGATGCCATCAACCACCATATATATGCACGTTGTCTATCCCAGACAAAAATGTGACTGGGACCCATGAGTCAATTAATCCTTCGATCACTGGAACTTCCTGAACTTTTGCGAATACCCTGTGCCGTGCCAATGCATTATCTTATATATGCGAGTCTCCCATGGGGAGCCTCGCATATATCAGACAATGCACTGATTTATACCATGTCAAGGTAAATATTGTCAGGCGAATGTATTCTCTTATATGCGAGGATCACTATAGCGACTCCAAATATAAGAGAATGTACTGGCACATGATCTTTAATGCTGCACCAGCACAGCTCCCACAACGAAAGGGTTACTATGAGGTTTTATTGCCAGATAACAACATTCAAAAGTTTTAACATGTTTTATATTTTGCCAGCCAGAAATTCCAACGGTCGACTATTATAAACACGTTCTCGCTTGTGTCGCCCTTACGGATGGTTTATAAACAGCGTTCTTGACTGTGAGCTAATGTATTATTTTCAACGTATTATGGATGCATGCTTGCATTTCATGAATGGCTGTTTCAAGGTAACTTTCATATTTGTGACCCACCATATCAAATCCAGTCGTAAGTCGGGATTTTGTTTACCCTGTGCCAATGCATTCTCTTATATATGCGAGTCGACCATAGGTCGCCTCGCATATATAAGAAAATGCATTGGCCTAACAATTTTTTACAGTTTTAATAATTTTTTGTTGTATTCTTTAACAATTTTATAATTTTACCAAACAAGAGCAGACGACACTCTTCTATATGCTTCTTTATATGTGTGGGGTAATGGATTTTTTTTATTTTATGTCCTAAAAAATGTAAGAAACATTTATTTAAAAAAAAATCATAAAACCGGAGGCTCGAGAAAACTGAAAATTCTTAGACTCGTTTCATAAATATCATATGAGAGAAACACTCATTTCATATCCTCTGTATATGTAATGTTTTTCTCAACATTTCAGCGGAACAAAGCAACAAACAGTTAATCCTTCCATGACTGGAACTTCCTGAAATTGTGCGATCTTCCTCAGGGAACCTCGCATACTATAAGAGAATGCATTGGCCCAACAATAATTACCTTGTAAGTCAGTGCATTTTCTTTCATATACCATGTACCCCATGAGAGAATCGCATATATAAGGAAATGCACTGGCACAAGATATTTTATGATGCACCAGTGCAGCCCCCGTCATACAACTTTAAAGTTATATTGTGATCGTTGTTGATAATTGATGTCTCATGGACGGGCGACATGGGGTTAGGGGTTGCCTAACTTTGACAAATTGTTTTAATAGTTTTAAATGTCATCCTTGACGCAACAGTAGTTGCAAATTCCTGACCAAACATAGGTTATATAAATTATATTTCTTCTGTTAGTTTGGAGTTCCGCCCAGCATTAAGAGCGAACATTGTCAAACTGCCTAGACTGAGTACTGCAGAGATTATAGGTCAAACTGTCTAGACTGCCCCCAACTGGGATCCTGCAGAGAATATAGGTCAAACTGTCTAGACTGCCGCCAACTGGGCGGTATATCATCAACCAACATATGTGCTAAGACCAACAATCATCGTGAATTTTGCGATGCAAGAATGAAACCTGGCATATACGTAGAATACCTTCCCCAGAATGTGTTTTAAGTTTTCTACCCAGCTCGGTTGTCGTGGTAACCATGACAAATGTGGCCATTTTGTTCTTTGGCAAAAATATGATATTTTTATTTGATAATATCCTCTATTCCACCGAATTATGTGCTAGAGTAACCAAACTACTAAATATTTGTTTGTCCATAGTCGGAAAATTGAGGTAGTATTGGGATCTGATTATATCAACATGGTTACCATGGCAACGTAAATATACTATATAACTTTGACTCAAGTTTGAGGAACATTTGGATATTTGGAGTCGTGATTCTGACTTGAAAGTGTAGGGTCATGTGGGTTCCAGTATTAAGGGCATGGTTTGTTAATTTTCTGATTAACGTTATTCGTGGTTGTTAGAACAAATGGAGGTAAATATGAATTATTGATTATTTTCTTGTGTAGATGCAGTGCTTTTGCATCATGCTATAATATGCATGTTATCGAACTACACTGATTCCTCGTATAAGGATAGGATAGGATAGGATATTTTTATTTACAATACACATATGAATAGTACAATAAGTTAACATATAACTAGAATAATTCAGTATATTGCTGGGGGGAACATAGCCCTGCCGGGCTGTCTTCCTGTTTCCCCCATAACAAATATCATTATACAAATAATTTATCAGATAGCGTGAGTATTATTCATATTCGTATCCACGTACACGTACAGACTAATCGTATATATAACAAATAATATAAGACAAAATGTTCAGGGTTTTGTTTTTTTACAAAAGTTTTTATATGTTTGTGAGCCAGTCCAGACAGTCCAGACGAGTGATCACTATATCGCTTTATCTCCCCCCGGAAACGTTACGTTCTTGTCACATGTTCTAAAGTATGAGAAGTTTCTGCATGTCTTAGTTTCAAACGAAGATTGAGAGAATAGTATTCAGATTATAGAGAAGTTCTCATGATGAAATCTCAGAACACAAGCTCATCACGATGTCTCATCCTACTCAGAATTATTATTTCATACTCATAGATTCATAGGATTCTGGGGAGAGATTATGCATCTTTTATAGTAACAATAAAAATAAATATGAATTCATATGATTCGCCGGAAGGGCTTTTTGTTGAGTGAGGTTTAAGGGAGAATGTTAACTAAATGTGATAATTATGTGTGTGTATACCATCATATATTGGAGGCGCAGACTCGGCATGAGTGTCCATTACTTCAAATATGCTTGTTCACCTTTAATGTGTCGATATTATGACTTGCGTTGTAGTCATCGTGGTATTGGTATTGTAGCCTTTGATATGACCGAGGACGCGGTGGTGGAAATAAAAATGGTAGAGTAGAACTATGATTGTGCTGCCGAATAGAACTATGTGTATACATGGTGTTTATTTTAATATAAGTATTCGTATTATGTATCGGTACAGTCGGGACATCCTGTGTTTTTACAGCGTACATTTTTTAGATAATTACCAAGTATTTTTGTCTGTAAGCGTTTCTTCAATATATGCCTGCTTTGTATGCATGTGTATTCAGCTTCAAGGTTGTTCCATATTGTGGGGAAGGCGTGGTGTGGTAATCTTGCAGAAAATTTGGTTCTAGGTTTTTCTAGTAGCAGGGGATTATGGTGTCTTGGAGTTGATTTTGCTCGTTTGTTGTACATCATTTTAAAAGAAGCCGACAGACGGTCATAATACCAGTCATGCACGAACATTGTAGAATTGATGGTGTGTAAGTCATATATTTTCAAGATATTTTCTTTTTTAAAGAGCGGGTCTGTGTGACTCCTATACTTCTTATTGCATATTATACGCATTGCTCGTTTTTGTAATAGAAATTTTTTCTTGACTTCTGGAACATGTCCCCATATTTGGATACCGTAAACTAATTGGCTTTGAATCAATGCATAGTACAAAGTTTTCAATGCTTTACTCGGGAAAAAATGTTTCACCTTATTGATACAATATATTGCATGTGATATTTTAGAGCAGATTATGGATACGTGCTTTTTGAACGTCAAGTTCTCATCAATATGGATACCTAAAAATTTTGTTGAGGATTCGTGCCCAAGATTCCCTATTCGATTCAATTCATTGTGATTTAACTTTATTTTCAAAGTATTCCATTTTTTGTCATTATTCGGTGGGTGTATGAGCATATAGTTGCTTTTATTAATATTAATTGCAAGTTTATTACAGCAGCACCAATCGAATACATTGGCTAATTCGTTGTTGACATAACTTTGTACTAATTCCCAATTTTTACCGCTTGTAAAGAGAGTGGTATCATCGGCATACGATAAAAAGTCCATTGTTGTAGAATTTGCCATATCATTCACGTATATTAAAAATATTATTGGCCCAAGAATGGAGCCTTGTGGGACTCCACAGGAAGTATTCATAAGGTTTGAAGCACTCCCGCAATATTCAACATATTGTCTCCTGTCATATAAATAACTATGGAACCACGACTTTGCTACACCCCTAATACCATAGTGGTCAAGTTTTGATAGCAGTATATTGTGGTCTATTGTATCGAACGCTTTAGATAAATCAAGGAATAGGGCCAGGGTGGAATCCCATGTCGGTTTATCATTATTATTAACGAAATGATCTAGAAGATGCATAATAGGATGAAACGTTGAGTGGTTTGGTCTAAATCCATATTGGTGTTTATATAATATTTCATTGTCTTTAAGAAAATCTACAAGTCGTTTTTGCATTAATTTTTCAAGCAGTTTAGAGAACGATGGAAGGATACTGATTGGACGATAGTGTGTTATTTCCTTGGCGTTGTTTATTTTGGGAATGGGAACTACTTTAGAGATTTTCATGTTCATTGGGACTATTCCCTGTTCAAACGAAAGATTAAATATATACTTAAGTGCTGGGGCTATTATGAAGATAGTCTCTTTCATGAGTTCAGTCGATATGCCGATGTAATCTTTGCTCTTTTTTCCTTTCATAGAATAACATGTTAATATTATTTCCTGAATGGATGTGGGTTCGATTTCTAATTCGTTTGCTTGTCTATTTCGAAGGTAGTCAGTAAAGTCTGCGTCTGAGGTTTCAGAATGAATAGAACTGCTAGTGTTTTCACCGATTTTTGAAAAGTAGTCATTAAATGTTTTGGCTATTATGTTTGGGTCAGATATCTCTATATTGTTATCATTAAATATCTTAGGATAGTTACACGATTTTTGATTTTTATTGATGGCATTTTTAAGAATTTTCCATGTGTTTTTTATATCACTTTTTATTTTGTTCTAGACAGTAAGAATAATAACTATTTTTACTTTTCCTAATTAGTTTATTATATAATTGACGATAATTTATGTAGGCAATTTTATTTGTATCCGATGGCGAATTCAGTTTATTACAGTAGAGTTCTTGTTTTGTGATTGATGATTTGATTAGTCCAGATGTCATCCATGGTGCGCGTTTGATATATTTCTTGGGTACTTTCCGTGTTACGAGCGGAAAAGCTAGGTCGTGTGCGGTCATGTATATGTCTAAAAAACATTCATATGCCTTTTCAGATGAGTTGCAACTGAGAACTGAGTCAAATTTACACGATTTTAACAAGTTTTTGAATATATGGACATTATTAATATTATAGTTCCTATATGTAGCTTTTTTATGGGAGGGGTTTAAGGGTTTCTGCTTGTTTGCTTCAGAGATGAATATACCGAAATGATCGGAAACATCGCAGGTAATTATCCCTGTTTGGTGACTATCTTGCATTTTGTTGGTATAGATATGATCAATTATGGTGGCAGAGTGTTCGGTTAATCTTGTAGGTTTCGTAATCATGGGCATGAATCCTCTTGTAAAAACATTGTTTATGAAATCGTTAGTTTTTGCATGCGTATCGAAATTGAGAAGGTTAATGTTGAGGTCTCCTATTATGTAAGACTTGGCTTTTTTCAATTTCTCTAAGATATTATCGAATTTCAACATAAATTTGTCCAAGTCGGCCTTCGGTGCTGTATTTGGTCTATAAATACATCCTATTATGTAAGTATCGTTCGCTCCTCGGTGTATTTCTACAAATATTGTTTCTATTACGTGGGGTATAAATATTGTCAAGTCGGGTCTTAGTTTGTATTGTATATTTGCCTTGATGTAGATACCAACACCACCTCTGCCATCGTCGCCATCGGGTCGAGTATTAAATTCTAAGGGGTGATATCCTGGAAGTGAGAAGTCTGAGGATCTATGCACATTGAATATTTCTGTCAGGACGATAACATCAAACATATATTCTTCTGAATTCAAATCACAGAGTAGGTTTTTCAGGTCTTCATAATTTGCGTTAAGGCTTCTGCAATTTATGCCAGAAAGAGAGAATTTTATGTTATTTGAGAGAAATTCTTTACCCTCTGTGGGCGAGAGATATTGGCAGGTATTTTGATTCCAGAGTTGTATGCTGTCGGGATCAAATTGGTCTCCTTCTATTTGAGACCATTTCGCCGCGAAGTCATGCGTAAGCGTGTCCCTTACCTCACTCAAAGTTATGTTATTTGCAGACATAATGGGGGGTTTCTAAGGTGTTGTTATGTGGGCCCCTGATTACGACCATTTGGTTATGTCGTGGTACTGAACGTCTGTACATATACATGGAAACTAATATGGATATCATAAATTAATGTAAGTTTAACTTTCAATTTCAATTTTTTTGGTGGAGTTATGTCAAAGAAAATGTATCCGTGATTGGAGATTATATACATGCGGAAGAAAGAGAGTATTATATATGCGAGTCAATATCAATTGTGGAACAAAACAAATTATACGAATAAGTATACACATCTTGAAGTACATGCAAATCAACAATTGAACAAGTGCTTATTTATATACAGCCATTGGCTATCGAAATAGCGATGATGTCGCACCAGTGACTCCCCAGTGCTATCCCCAAATCCCGTCCCTGAATGGAGAGGCATATATCCAGATTTATACGAGTCAAGCAATGAATCCGTGCAGCCTCATTAGAAAGGATAGTTATCTATAATACATACCCAAAGAGGGGACCTCACTTTAAACATATTTGTATTTATGCATATATTGTCATCTCGATATTTATTATGAGCGAGATACGATTCAGTACCAAACTGTCAAAGGCGCACGATTGGCGAAAAATTATTCTGGCCCTTGCTGTATCCATCCACTCGAATCGAGTATCAAAATATTATGATTCTTCCGTCATCAAATTCGCACCCTTTTTTCCTGCAACCACTAACCACGCGTGATGCGAGAGACTGAATCAGACTGCTGTGGGGACAGTCTATTGAAAGTTTGTTTTCACATGTATTTCGGTTGGATATTCGTGTGGAATATAATTCGTTCGTTATATTTTGTTCTATGATTTGCATGTGCATATGCCAGAACTTAGAACAGCTGTGGAAGGAAATGTAGCTGAATTCATTGCCACGCAGAGAAAAAAGCCGCTCGCACGACAGTCAGACAGTTTGTTGTCTCCGTTTAAAATTTGATTCGCTATTGTTGATACACACGAGATGTCCAACATGTGCGTTAGTTCGTGTTGTCGGTGATATTGATAATATAATTCTGGATATGTGGTGAGTAGCATTATTTAAACATTTTCGGATATCAGTTAATATCAATACATCCAATTTGGGAGAATCTTAATTAGCTGAATTGATAATAATAGTCCCGACGTCTGCCATAGGCAACCCCACATTATATTATTAGGCTACCGAGGGCCAACATCAGGCCCATATAAAATATCAAACTAGAATTGATAAAACATAGGCTATATAGTGAAAGTCATAATTTTGGTAGCAATATATGAGGCTAATTCATTTACATATGCATGTTTCACTGTGGAAGTGCATGGAATATACATTTAATTCATTGCATCAAAGCTAGATAACAAATGAGACTCATGCTTAAGCTCAAGCTAATGGCGGAGACATGGTGTTCTAATTGGACAATTGACAACCAATAATTCTCGCCATCCCGTGTATTTCCTTATCTTGTAGTGATGGAAATTTATGCCATCAGCTAGCATTCACTTTAAACTATTTATGTATTTGACATAAATGTATATGATTATATAATTACGACTGGGTTTAGTGTAATTTGTGTAAAGACTAATTTATATATTACAATTGCATTGTAATTTTGTAAATAATTATGTATGCATTGTAATTAAGATAAATGTTGACATGTGGAAGCTGTATTTCAATTTCAAGTACATGCACCCCTATTTTGAATATAGGTTCATTCTAGTCAAAAGTGTAATTTGTTTAAATCCTATAATATGGGGATTTTGACACTAGTGGGTCCATTAATGTATGATGTCTCAGGTAGTACTTATATATATTACTAGCTGGGGTACACGGTGTTGCTCGGGTAAAACATGCGTAATTATCAGTCCCTATTCTATGAGACACCCGGTGAATTAAGTTACCCATATTATCACTCAATATCTTCTAAGTTGACTGTTAATGCTTTGTGTTGCTACTTGGTGCCACTTTATGTAATCGGAGCTCCGCGGCATCTATCTGATCACGATTACTGTGTCAAATTGCCCATGTGTGCCAATTTTCCCACAAATATATTGTACTCTGATAATAAACGGTCTGTATTGATCATATAATACCGCATAGCATATTTATTCTCACACACCGATGAAAAACGAAAATATTTTGTTAGATATTAGAACTGTTTCCAAATAAGGCTGAAATCACCAGTGTGAAAACACCATGATAATATGAGCGATAACTCTATTCCATAATAACAAATTATGTTTCGATATTTAATCAGTGCAAAACAATGGCGTACCCGGGTTATGCTCAAGAGTCAACACACTGGGACAAGAATATTATAACTGTGTCAACAAAGTCATGCAATGTTAACACATTAGGTAATCAGATGTGTTATATAACCTCCCATAAGTTTTTCAAAGTTCAAGCCCTCCAAAAGCTGCCATGGTATACCAGGGTAATTAAAACTACTAAGGTATACCGACTCACCAGGGTGAATACACAAGACTGAAGTAAGGTATTATCACCAGGGTGAAAATAGATGGTAGGAGTCAATAGGGTGAATGTACAAGGGTAAATATACTAGGATGACTAAAATTACCAGGCTGTAAACACCGTGGTGCAACGACGAGGTTGAAATTGCCAAGTTGCAAGAAGCGGAGGAAAAATACCAGGGTGAATTTTGTTGAAACACCTGGGTGACCGCAGGCTGATGGCGTAATATGTAAAGTATCTTTTAACATCTGATATGCGTTGATAAGGTATTGATGAATCGGGCACGAACTTTTATCAATGTGTCAAGCTGATGGTCGGGTGTGTGAGACTGAACGTCATCCTTCCCCCAACCAATAGCTTCAATCCACTAATACTGTTTTGTCTTGAAGAGTTAATCGTTTCTCATCAAGCATCAGGTCAAACGTTGAAATCTCAAAGATGAAGCTCTGTTTCTAAGAGTCGAAACGTTGGAGTGACTTTGGCGAGTTTTGTTAAGAAGCAACAGGCGATTTTTGCTTTGGAACAATAGGATCAATTGCATAGATTGTTTCGGAGGAAATGTCTCAACGACAGAAGCTGTGTCCATTACCTGTGCTATAGGCTCTGGAACAGGAATAATATCAGTTGCCTCAAATTGTGTTGCTAGCGATATACTGACGAGTTTGTTTTGACTCTGTGTCAACACATTTGTATGTAGACACGATTGCTGCGAAATGGATGATCGAGGATCAACTATTTTCATAGTATCCATACATGACAGATGCTTCTCAGATTTACAATATTGAATCTTGAATTCATAGTCCCAAATGGGAACGATCCACTGCAGCATGTAAACCTTGACAGTTTGAATGTGTTTAAAGATGCGTACATTCCTTATGATAATGACCAGAAATAGAACATCGTGCACATATGGATTCTTACTTTTACAATGTTCCCGGCCATGGTCATACCCATGACATTTAAACCATCGCAATGGGTTTGTAACATATGTGCATAAATCAATCTCCATATACCAAACCTTCAATGTCGGTGGATGTTCGCACCGATTGAATGTCAGAAGATAACTTTTCAAATGAACGTTTTATCAGTCAACGGCCTTCGTAAATATACGAACTGATTTAACTCCCTGTGGTGCTAACTCAGCCAGTAGCTCTGACTCAGCTATATCACGAGTTCTCAAATTAGCTTATGCTACTGTTCAATGTCTTGTGATGAATAATCAATACTGGCGTTTGAGTAATAGATGTTAATTGCATAAGAACGTCAGCTTGAATATTCCTTGAACATTCGTTCAGAAGAGAGCCACTTAGTGGCCAAGTCCTGACCTGCATATTTTAATTGTCCGGCTATGCTTTGTTGCGTTTTACCAATCACAAATACATAATGTCTCTTGACATTCGGATCAAAACTAAGTACTGAAGTTAGACTTCAGCATCAGTGGAACTTAGAGCTGTAAATCTTAAGTTTAACTTTGTTTTGATTTGACATATGAACAGCAGATAATCGACAACAAGCCCACCAGTCGCATCTGACTTTCGAATTATGGCCATCAACGACTGGTACATAGCTGAAGCGGTGGCCCGTTTAGTGACTGCATCTAGCAGTCTCAGCGTACCTCCCCATAGTCAGACAGGCGAGAACATTACATAACATTGCAAAGATACATGGCATGAAAGAAACAACATACATGAAAAACATAACACACAACTAGACATCAGAAACAAAATAGAACAGGTTGCAGAAATGTAATCTGCAACACTGTGGAGTGGCGTGACTAGCCGATTCATTACTAGCCGTATCCGCACGTCGATGCCTCACGTGATACGACCGCTCTAGTACATGACTCATGTCCCGAAGCGTCTAGTGGAAATAAGGTTTGGCCGTAATCACTGTGTATGAACGGAAGTGAACGCTGTATCGCGGTAATCGGACATAAATAAATGTCGCTCGCCTCAGCTTGACTACGGTACGTATATTTTCGTCTTTCCCTCCAATTTTGTAAAAATCCCAGCCCGGGTGCCAATCTGCCTCGATGAGGGGTATGTTTCGCTACATTTTCGTACTAATTTCGTTTCAGTGTCGTGTCTAGTTCTCTCGTAAATCAAGGTTAAACCTCCTATGTTCGTGCTAAAAACACGTCACGTTTGCGATCAAAAGCACATTTTTCAAACTATACGATGTCTTATTTTATAACAAAGACATGTTTTGGATGCCTTAATATCCCATTGAAAGCGACGCTTAGCGATTGTCCCCTGTTTCCTGTGTTTTCTCGACATACGAGCCCGATTTCAAAGCGTGGTGCTCCAACAGAATTGAACGCACGGTAAGATCTGACAAAAAAACATTGAACGCACGGTATTTTTTAATTATTTGTATTGAACGCACGGTAAAATTTCGATTACACCCTTTTACGGCCGGTTAGCATCATATCGCACGTTTCTAACTTGATTTTCACATGCCACAAATGAACATTTTTATATTTCCACAGCCAATATTGCTACTTGTGCTAACAAAATGTTTTATTTAAATGGTCAAATGTCACAATCAAGATATGAGATGCATTAGATCATCCTACAAATAGTCCTTGAATGTCCAATGTTTGAGATTTCCCCTTGTGCACTTTAACTATCATGCGTAACCATGAAAACCCCACACTCTTTTGTCCATGGTAGTCTTTTATATTTTAAAACTATAGATTAACTATAGTTTACAATGTGCTAAAATTTATCCAAAATACGACAAATTGTATCTTGTTTTAGAGGAAATGAACACATGATACCATGTTCTAGAAAATAATACAATATAACACAGTATAAACTATATATATACTAGTATTTTATAAATGTAAAATATTACATTCGACCAAAGATGGTGGGATTCCAAGGTTACACCCGAGAAAGCGATGCCGTTTATTTGCACATGATGGTTGGTATAAATGTACAATAATATCGACACATAATACGTGGCATCCTAAGTCCCAATGCAATGTACCACATATGGGCGTATATTTAAAGAGCGCTTTATAATTACAAAAGTTCCATATACTAGTAACATAAAAATACAGGGTTTTGTTTGAACATAATTGCCATGGCAGCGCACGAAAATATATAATTTAAACGAGTGGCCATGCATAATTGTCCTTACCACGCACAGTTTGGACACGTGTGGTAATTTGTTAACAAACAGTACGATACATATATAAACTGGAGACTGCCTGGACTATTTATGGAACAATATTTTGAATCTTCCGCTGACATAAATCAACCCATTGTATTGTATAAGAAGAAGGAAGAAATGTTGATATTAGAAAGTAATTACCCAGCTAAAGCAGGTTGCGAAATGTTACCACTCAATCCCATTGTTCCTTGCAACATCCATATCTCGTGTGGTAATTTCTAACTACTGTTATTATGCATAGGCCTATTTTTATACACACTGACAGCTAACCCGAAAAAAATCACCTGTCAGTTATTCATGTCAGTCGACAATATGTTTCTCTTGATATAGATGGTTTATGTATACGCGCAGGTTTATACATTTGAGTTAACATAATAGTTATGGCGCGATACGCTGGCCTCTCAATCCTCTACAAATAATTCCCTTACCTCAGCTATATACCTAATTAATTTTAAGAGTTAAATTGACCATCAATAATGTCTCCGATTTCGGACTTTTATTTCTGTTTACCCGCCATCATATCACTTCTTATGGCTACATATACATGTATACAAACCCTGAACACAGCACTCCTTTAGTCATTATTTAATCTATATATTCCAGAGATGGATCCGGCTGATATGCAGACATATGCCATCAAATTGGCAACACATTTTGTCAAGCAATCTATAAGAAGCCACGCAGGAGAAGAATTGGCAAAACAAATTAGCCATACAAATCCGGACTCCACAAATCGGTAGTTCGGCAGTATGGTGTAACACCCGAAACGATTTAAAGAAAACACAGGGAGGATTACCAACCGATTACAAAACGATAACACATCAGTTCAAGGAAGTTGCAGAACCCCTACTCAACCATGTAAACGACTGCGGTTTCAGTCAACACCCAAGACTACATGTTCAACGAGTGATGTTTGTGACCAGATCGCCACAAATATACATGACTGGGCAGGTAAAATTGAACTGGTGTTACCACACCATCTTCATGTTGATCCACACTAGCACGTTCGTGTATCTTTAAATGTCTGCTCAAGCTCGTTTTATGTTTGGTGGTGAATGCACAGTCGGGCTCCAGACACCAGAACTTCGGTGTTGCGGGGGGAATCCGATCCAAGACCAGAAGCATCGAACGGGAAGCAAGGGGAAGGTCTACATAAAAGGGCACTTTATATGAATGTATGGACTATAACCAATGGAATACACACACGCCAGTTTAATATACAAGTATATATATAACTTAACAGCTCCCTGCAAATTCCTTCAATTTTACATGGATTGCATGCATCAGTATGGTGACAAAAAGGCAATCCGTGGCACCTCTCGCCCTCCCTAGACCAAGGTCACATGTTCCATCTGCATCCTGGTCCTGTTTGATGGCATGACCCTCCCCGTGAAATATAGGGAATATCCTATTCTGGTGTATGTATTTGTACTCTTTGGGATCCAATTGGTCGATTATACTCAATTCAACCCCAAAACATCCGACTACCGTTTCGAATTTGATTGTCACCATTAAGTTATAATTTTTCAACTAGGCTAAATAAAAAAAATGCAATTTAGACTAAAAATCCAATCGGAAAGATCAAGATTCTACTTGTTTAAAGTCTGAATTTTTTTCAAATTTGTTGTTAAATTGTTAACTATTAGTAGCATTTGATCAATTGGGGTGGGGTACAAGCGCATCTATGTTCATTATATCTATTTCGGTGTTCAACACACCATGCCACTCCATATAAAACCCTATTTTAGCACATTTTTGGCACCAGCTTGAGGTAAAAATAAAAAGTTTTATTTGTTGAAACAAACATTGTAGATTACGACCGTAATATGAGTTCAATTATGCCCACATGTGTTTGTCATTGATATAATAAATTTTAATACTAGCGATCGGCGTCACTTCAGTTTTCACTCCAATATACATACATAAATGCTTGTTTGTGTTACAGGGTGTAATCGAAAGTTTACCAGCCGTTCAATACAAATAAAAAATACCGGGAGTTCAATGCTTGTTTGTCAGATTTATACTGTATACTGTTTATTCTGTGTTATATATATTGTGTTATTTTCTAGAACATGCTATCATGTGACTTATTTCCACTAAAACAAGATACAATTTGTCGTATTTTGGATAAATTCTAGCACATTGTAAACTATAGTTAATATATAGTTTTTTTTAAATATAAACGACTACCAATGACAAAAGAGTGTGGGATTTTCATGGTTACTCATGATAGTTAAAGTGCTAGTTAAGATAACAAACAAGAGAAACTCTCAAACATTGGACATTCAAGGACTATTTGTAGGATGATCAAATGCATCTCATATCTTGACTGACATTTGACCATTTTAATAAACATTGTTAGCACAAGTAGCAATATTGGCTGTGGAAATGTAAAAATGTACATTTGTGGCATGTGAAAATCAAGTTAGAAACGTGCGATATGATGATAACCGGCCGTAAAAGGGTGTACTCGAAATGTTACCGTGCGTTCAATACAAATAATAAAAAAAATACCGTGCGTTCAATGTTTTTTTGTCAGATCTTACCGTGCGTTCAATTATGTTGGAGCACCACGCTTTGAAATCGGGCTCGTATGTCGAGAAAACGCAGGAAACAGGGGACAATCGTTAAGCGTGGCTTTCAATGGGATGTTAAGGCATCCAAAACATGTCTTTGTTATAAAATAAGACATCGTATAGTTTGAAAAATGTGCTTTTGATCGCAAACGTGACGTGTTTTTAGCACGAAAATAGGAGGTTTAACCTTGATTTACGAGAGAACTAGACACGGCACTGAAACGAAATTAGTACGAAAATGTAGCGAAACATACCCCTCGTCGAGGCAGATTGGCACCCGGGCTGGGATTTTTACACAATTGGAGGGAAAGACGAAAATATACGTACCGTAGTCAAGCTGAGGCGAGCGACTTTTATTTATGTCCGATTATCGCGATACAGCGTTCACTTCCTTCATACACAGTGGTGATTCAAGAAGAGATCGAGATCCGTTGGTGTAGATAACTTTATGTATAAGTAAAAATGGTTCGTCGATGAAGCACAGTGTACAGACAGGTTAAGATGTAGGTCTGCTCGGAATGAAAGCCGGTGGAGAAGTGTCGTTTTCACCGCTCTGAGAAGGTATATCTCTTAGTCCGCTGGCTTATCATACGGACTGCGGTATCATACTATCCAAGCTATCTATACTTTACTATAGAGCATATCACACATCTACTCGCATACCTTGGTTATACTATGAATGTAACCAGTCGATCAGTGTCGACAAATATAGGTATGCTATGTTGCTTTAGATGTGTACTTATTGTTTCGTATGCCTCCCTCTATACAAAGTGTTCCACCATTACATAATTAACCCTGTCCACAATACAGGTAAATATTACACACAACAAACCCACCTATTGATGTACTATCGGACAGATTCCCCTCGCTACAGAAATTTGTAAGTACATGTATTTACAAATTAAAGGTGTGGTAAAAGTCCGAGTGTACATGAAATAGATGGAGTTTGGACTGATAATCGCGAGTCGCGAACCTGAAAAACAATCAAACATATAGATATCACACACAACTCAACAGCAAACGAAACGAGAGTCAGTTATCCATGGTGAGTTTAGTAAACAGTATGTCACTAGGTCACTGAATGACCGGCGAACGGTAAGTCACTGGAGCACTGGTATATCGGCGAATAGTTTATTTATCCAGGAATTTGTAGAGGAGAAAGTTCTGGGTTGCTGTATAACGTGATATATGTGTCCAATATATAACCGGCAAACAAGTCTATCCATGGTCGGATAATCAACACATCGTGTAGAAGATTAGATTATGTGTGCGAACAAGAAAACTCGCACAAGAAGTACAGTGATAATTGACAGCAACAATTAAGGAAGATAAATGTGATTGTCCGTGCGGCGTGTGAGAACTGGCAAGACAGCATCCATTGATGAACACAGGTGTACACAGCAGATCAGCGTACGTAATTACAGCACTGTACGATGAATGAAAATACGCAAATGTTTGTGGTATATGTATATGTAGCTTCACAGGATAGCGTTGGTATCTAGCTGGTCTTTGGCAGCAAGAGACGGTGAGACAATGAAGTAACGTGTAACGATCGATGTACATGTATCAGAAGTGTACAGTTGCTATCAAATGTCAATTCTGTTATGCCAATGTATATCAAACGTAGTAACATCACATCAGCGATACTCTTGAACGATCTAGCAGCATATGCGTCATTCAGGTAATCATCTAAGGAGCTGTGTCGATGTCAGCGGTGAGACGACGACTGTATAGGAGGGTCGAACGAGAAAATTCAGTAACGAGTGTTCATTTTGGACAGTCGATGGAATAGCTATGTCCGATAATCTTGTGAGGACAGTGTCAGGAACGTTCGAATGTCAGCAGCGGTGTCGCTCGATGTGGTTGAAACACCAATGTCTGGTCCAGTACAGTGATAATTGACAGCAACAATTAAGGAAGATAAATGTGATTGGTCCGTGCGGCGTGTGAGAACTGGCAAGACAGCATCCATTGATGAACACCGGTGTACACATCAGATCAGCGTACGTAATTACAGCACTGTACGATGAATGAAAATACGCAAATGTTTGTGGTATATGTATATGTATATGTAGCTTCACAGGATAGCGTTGGTATCTAGCTGGTCTTTGGCAGCAAGAGACGGTGAGTCAACGAAGTAACGTGTAATGATCGATGTACATGTATCAGCAGTGTACAGTTGCTATCAAATGTCAATTCTGTTATGCCAATGTATATCAAACGTAGTAACATCACATCAGCGATACTCTTGAACGATCTAGCAGCATATGCGTCATTCAGGTAATCATCTAAGAAACTGTGTCGATGTCAGCGGTGAGACGACAACTGTATAGGAGACGTCGAACGAGAAAATTCAGTAACGAGTGTTCATTTTGGACAGTCGATGGAATTGCTATGTCCGATAATCTTGTGAGGACAGTGTCAGCAGCGGTGTCGTTCGATGTGGTTGAAACACCAATGTCTGGTCCGGTCTGCGTGTCTGGTATGTCAGCACGGTGTATATTGGATGGTCCATCCCGTGTGACGTCATTAGATTGACTTACAGTACCAACCATTGATCGTGTTTGGCGAACCACCTTTGTTCGACATAAATGACACGAATTCTAAATAATGTGTTTGTAAAAAGAACACAATAAACCCACAATAGCTAATAAGCATCTTGAAACCAAAATATGCCCAAAGTACGAATCATGAAACGAAATCATTGACTCGCCAATGTAATTTGCATTTTCATAAATTTGAACGTGTTCGTAGAGCATTTCCATAAAAGGTAAAGAAAATGGTCATGCAATAAATGAGGGATATGCACATTAAGGGAATTGGGTTTATTATCAGTAAAATGTGATCGTAGGAGTTAAAAAATATGTCTTGATATCATGACATTAAAGGGAACCGCTATTTATATGTATATCACGCCATAAAATTTCATAAAAAATGTAATCGTCGCTGAAAACAATTGCTGTGTGATAACCAATCATGTCTGCCGCGACGACATTTATAATCAACAATCGTGTAACTATTGTAATTATTTTAGTGTGAAATTATTGTGAAAATCGGGTGAATTATCGTTCACCATTCCAGTAAAATTAGAACCAATCAGTAGATGATTGCGATTTCGTTAGACTTTTCACAGCTATTTATAAACAATCACGTGATAAGGAAATATCATTACCACATATATGTACTTATCTGATATCTATATCATATTATATGCACATATTTGCAGTTATAAAGGAAACTTAAATATGTGGTTTACAGATTGAATAAAATAGTATTATACTTGTGCTTGGTATAAGTCATTTACGACCATTCTGATTTAATTATTCTTGGCATCGGTATTTGCCAATAGCGTGCAGGGTGATATCCCTGTCATAATTCCGTCGAGCCAGGAAAACGCTGGTTGGCCATACCAAACGAATTCCACCATTCCATGTAGTCAATCTATCGGGGCAAATGATTCGTGTGCACACAAATGTGATGCTAAAGTTGGTCTTTGAAGTATAATTATCAACTATCCTTTCCATTAAAGATGCCATCGGTTTGTATAATTGGACGTATAGAGATACAAACTCGGCTGGTCCTGCAGATAACATAACCCATCCAACTCGCATAACAACAACAGTACAGGCTATGTTCGGGCCAGTATCATTTAATGTGCGAATTTATCATGTCAATTGCTTAACACGATATTCCTGGACCCGTTGTCCAGATACATAAATCAAGGAAAACTCATGCTTTGTATACATAAAAGTTTGCATGTGTTGCTGGCACTTATGTGAGCGTGCAGTGGCACAAGGTTGGATATATTTATGTTATACACGTGTAGACGACGAATATTAAGACTATGATTTAAATCATGTTTGTGTTAATTAGTTCAATTGTTTATCAGTTCTATTCCTTTGTTATACGGAAATTTAACATTCAGGATTATGTGTTTTATACATTGTTTATTATTCCGTCAGGACTACAATAATTATATAGTTATTTACGGGTGCATTACGGTTGCATATTCATACTGGTAAGTATGACTTTAATGGAATCCTGATATTAATTCTGTCGGACAAAATGTCTATTTTGTTTCCCGTGTGTTTATAACACGAGTGATATCATTCACGCATGATTGTGTAGGTGCATCATATGCACGCGAATTTAAATCGATATCCATTTCAGAAATAGTGGTTTGATCATATTGGTTTATGTTATCAGAGGCAACATATTCAATTTCTTCAGTTGCGGCCGCAAATGCATCTGAATTATTATTGTTTTGCTCATTTGTGTCTCGGTATTTCATCATCACTTGAAGAATTTTGTCTTCTTAACGGTTTCCGTCTCATTAACTGAGCAAGCGGAATTTCGTCACTAGACGACCATTTTCATTGTGAAAATCTCTGCCGATTAATAAATATCGATGCATGTTTGAATAAACATAGAATTTATGTGAGACCTTTAATTTATTAATGTGGAAATGCAATATGATGAAACCATTTATGGTTAACGCATCCCCACTGGCAGATGTTGCATGAAACTGAGTTTCTTGCATTTGCGGTTTATATTTTAAATTGTTATAAAATTTTAACGAACATAAACTGATGTCGGCACCATATCCATATACGGACTGCGGTATCATACTATCCAAGCTATCTATACTTTACTATAGAGTATATCACACATCTACTCGCATACCTTGGTTATACTATGAATGTAACCAGTCGATCAGTGTCGACAAATATAGGTATGCTATGTTGCTTTAGATGTGTACTTATTGTTTCGTATGCCTCCCTCTATACAAAGTGCTCCACCATTACATAATTAACCCTGTCCACAATACAGTTAAATATTACACCACACAACAAACCCACCTATTGATGTACTATCGGACACTCATATACCACACCCAAGGGATGGACCCAATGCAAACAGGGTGCCACATTAAAGGATTCTTAACCCTTGCAGTGGGGCGGAATGTCTATTCTACCCCGGGCGCACACAGGGATCCGAACTGATGACAATTTCAGACAAAAATGTTTACAAAAGTAGAAAGCAAACAAAAGAAATTTCGATAAAACTATATCATGTGATTCAATCGATTGATGTATCGATATAATTAACAGTTATTCACTGACTGTGTTCTCGATACACAGTTGAAAGATGTCCTGTCTGATTTGACACCATAAAATCACCGTTCACATGTGCGTTTTCTGTACCAGAGCATATAAAGATCGGACACATTAAAGGTACTCAATCCGATAAAACTCCTCTCAATTACTATTTCAATGGCTTCGGGGGTCAAAAATATTTGATTCGAGTCGAGGAAGTCACCCATCAAAGCTCAGATTTGTTAGATATCGATTTTAGAAATCTATTATTTTTCATTATCGGGAATTCTTTCTGGCCCAGAACACAGTCAAAATTGCGTTATTATTACCACTTGATTTTAGAGTTATCCATCCTTGTCTGTTTGAATAGTGTTTTGGTGTACACATCTCGAGCAGATTACGAAATTGAATGCAATTATTAGTACTCATCTCGAGAAAATAACAAATTTCAAAAATCAATATCTAATAACTCTGAGCTTTGTTTGATGGGTTCCTCGACTCGAATCAAATATTTTTACCCCTAAAGCCAAAGAAATAGTAATATAGGACCCTCTGATCGGATTGTTGTTGGAATCTGTTGAGATGGGGACCCTCTGATCGGATTGAGTACCTTTAATAGGTCATATATTTTGGTACCGATGCCGACTTTGTAAAGAGGACATTTAAAAGAATTTAGATTTTTTGTCAGTTCCAATGATCATCATGTCTGAAGAGCGTCTATGTTGTCGTCCCCCAAAGGCTGTAGACAATAACAATCGTTCTCTATTTGGAGTTGTTGTGATGTTCTTGGTTATGTTGCCTGTGGATTTTCGCGTTGCCTGTGTCACCAAGCAACATTTCATCCATTCAAAAATATATATTCATTTCTGCCATACTTCCGGTCGACGACAACGAAAACACACAATAAATATAATGTGCGCAACATTATCTAAATACACCTAAATGGAGTTTTGCAACTGGCGTAATATGGTCAGCTAAAAGATCCACTGCTTATGGGAAGTCAGCACAATTTTTATTCGTCGCATCATGTTTTATATACTTTAACCCTTTCAGTACCAGGTCCGATTTTTGTATCAACCCATATACCATGTGCCAATGCATTCTCTTATATATGCGAGTCGACCATAGGTCGCCTCGCATATATAAGAGAATGCATTGGCCTAACAATTTTTCATCATTTGTTATTATTTTTGACATTTGTTTTACAATTTTAATAAATTTTTTCTTATATTCTTTAACAGACTTATTTTGTAGGTTTAGTGCCAGGGAATCTTACGTTTTTCATGGGCATGAAAATTATTACTATGAATACTTGGTGATAGTTTTGAGTTATGACATGCCCCTAAGGTTTTATCCAGTTTGTTTTTAAATTTGCTATAGCATGCTTAAGCATACCCAAAAAAAATTCAACCCAAACAAATCTTTAAAAAAAAAGTAAAAAGAGAATTTTTAGGGACGATTTTACAGACCGTATATATTAGGGCCGATGAGATCGGCCCCTGGCACTGAAAGGGTTAACGTTTATTTAATTTTGTGAATCCAAATGGTCTATGTAAGGAAATGCTGACCGAGTAAAATTGTCATGCTTGACTAACTCAATAGATCTCTACTCCGACACTGGACAGCAGTCACTCAAATGTAACGCCGATATTCTCTATTACATAGCCAAGTGCAGAATTGTTCGATACAGTGTGAACCAACACCAACTCACCACAGCTGATAAGGGGTAGGACCAGAGAGCTAAGAAAAAAACGAGGACCAACCAGAAAAGAATGTTAACAACAATTCAGAAATGGATGATTCTGCCCAAACGAAGCAATAACCGCCAGGCTATATATTGAAACTAATTGAAAGAGTCAATGAAATTAATCACCAAAATGATCACCAAAGAGGATCTTACAGAGACAGTGTCTAAATTAGTTGACAACCGTTTTGAACAATGGGAACACCATCCGGTTCTTATAGAAAAAAGACAGGGAGAGGCGGAAAAATGAAACGAAGGAAGAGAGATCAACTTAAAAATAAAGAGAAACACAACTAAAACTAAAACTAAAACTAAAAGAGTCAGAACTAAACATTAAGCTCGATGAATGTGCACGACAAACTTAAAATATAAACTATATTCCAGAGAGAAGATAGCGGATATGGAGGTCAAAGTTGAGGAAAATTCAAACGGCATCAACGACAATATTCATACAAAGGGAGCCTAAGACTTATGGGAATAAAAGGGAGAAACTGCCCGGGAGAGCGCTCAAAAAGTAATATGGTTGGCAAAAGAAGCTTTGGGAATCGATGTTAAATATAGCGACATGACAATAGCGCATCGATTGGAAAAATTGCCGAAAATGATGGCGTGGCCCCGCCCATTCTTGTGCGGTTTAATAACCGTTTTGTGATGTCTGACATTTTGATGGCACGCCGTCAACTAAAGTCATTCAATGTTGCTGATAAGACAACCGGTAATGTGTTTGTCACGAAATACATAACTAGCCAAAATCAAAAGCTACTGAGTCGCGCGTACCAGACAGCATAGAAAACATTTGGATCACCAATGCTAACTTTTAGTGAAACCAAAGGGAGGGGAAGTGTCAAGGTTCCGGACCTCGGGAGATCTTAATAGAATAATGGCTGACATGGATCGCACACAGGCAGTGTAAAGACGTTCCTTGCATGCATGACTTTTCAACCAACAATGCTGAGACGCTTCGGGAGAAATTGATTCGGTTTGGGGGGATTGTTTTATACTGTCAACAATCGTTGGAAAATTGTGTAAGCTTGATCTGGCAATTACCTTGGTCAATTTGTATACATGTACATAACCGATGAAATTCGAACAAGAATAGATATATCAACTATGATCTGTTGATGCTTTACCTATAATTTTCCCTATATGAATAAAAAGATGATAGCATCATTATGATACCAATTACTCTTTCGTGCATGTGTCGTAATGGATGTTTTATAGTCCAGGCACATTGGACATGAAAGTGGAAAAGTAAGGAAATCAATCGGGGAAAGCTGATTTTTCCTATTATTTAGGCCATAACATCGCGGACGCGTCATAAAAAGTCCCCTAAAGTCCGAATTGAGATTTCTGATTTACATAATGTTTTCCATATAATTATTATTTTTTTTTTTTTCACAATCATGGAAATAATTGGATGCTGTAACAATTTTTCAGCCGAAACGTATACAAAAAGCACTCAATATTGTTCGATACATAATTCTCGAACAAAAGACACCCATTAAAAGGGAAACTTCGAATGAATTTCGCATATATGGATATGAAATAAAACACTGACGATTTTGAAGGCAAACTGTTGTATTCTATGTCGGACTTCTCGGGCTTCTCAAAACATAGACACAAGCCATCTATTCTAAAAACTGCACAGACACCACTCCGTCGCTATAATATAGTACGCATATCATAAGTGGTCAAAACTTGTAAAATCATAACCCTACCCCCAAAACTGGTTGTCAACGATCTGGTCGTATTTTGCTCTTCTATGTTGTCTAATCTAGCCATACGCATTACGCAGTTATACCAGTATATGTGACATATGAGTACGAGAGCGAATATAGTGACACGATCAGAATAATAAAACGCGGTCATGAAATGGCTGTCAAAATTGCCGCAACCACCAAGCTAAGCCGAGACGAAAGCAACTTATTGTATAACCACCTAGTAGGTAAAATGCGTATTAGCAATATACAAGTCTGTTGTTAAATATCTTTAATGGTGCACAGATCATTAAAACAGATCATTATTTCCAGATATAAAGACAGTCTCTGTCACAGAGTATGTGGGCAATTTTGGTCAAGTTTATATTTTTTTGACGAAAGTATATGGTACTTCTTTGTGTTTTGATAAATTGCTTTCATAGTATACCACCATGCATTCTTGTGATAACAGCGAAATATTCGTGTTTTATTACTTAATCTTAGGTAACTATGACTAATATTTTAAGACACGGGGAATATAATCTACACAATTCACCCATTACTCTATGAATATATCTCATACTGCCATATAGCAGTGTATTTTGAAAGGTTTGATGGTGTATATATCAAAAGAAATGATGACCGGTCACATTAGTGATACTGCTATGAGCACATATATTTCGGCTTCTAGGAAAGGTCACATAATCAATTCTTCGCTATTAAATTCCATAACAAGATTCAAGATAAATAGTGCAGAAAAATTGCCTTATTCTTCCGTTTCTTTGCGGCCAAACAGTTCAGATTTAACCATTGTATCAGACCTTGCTTTTCGCGAGGGGTATATTAGAGATAATTCGTACATTCCCGATCTCTTACACTCTGCAATCATTCTTTCTCACATATTTCGAGCGTGTTGTCACTCTTGTGGGACTAACTATTCAATTATGCATAAAATGTAAATTTCATTCTATTTTGGCCATTTTGGCGGCCATTTTGGTACATACATTCTACGTATATTGTTCACGACTAAGCATTGTTTGCATGTATCTCAATGTATTATGAATTTGGAATTAATTGATCTACACATGACTGCATTCCCATATGGCCTGATGGAAATGCTTCAGAATTTGAACCACTCCGGAAAATCAAGATATCTCAAAAAGCTCAACTTGGATTTTAGGGGACTTTCGCCATGTTGTTCATAAACATGTTCTTATTGATCCCTGAAAAAAAATCAGCTTTCCCCGATTTTTTGCACTAGTGAAACCTAATGTGCCTGGACAACAGATCAAGCCGATGAAAATGCTCATATGATTGAAGGGGAACGACTCTATTACTCGATGGTAATTGATTAAACATAAAGATTCACACTTGCCGTGTGTTATTTTAATTGAAGGTGAATAACTCTATCGTGTCCGTATACATTCTTGACTGGCCATATGCAAGAGTACAATACAAAAAATGTTTATTTACATAGATAACATCGTATTACTAGAATGAGTCACAGCTGCAGTGCAAGTCTGTACACATTGAGGTTCCTGTGGCAGTTATTTTAGTCTCCATTTTCATCGCGCTCTCTTTCTCTCTCTCTCTCGTTGTTACCTTAAGCTACATATATCTTCAGTGTCTGACAGTTATTTGTGATTGCCGTCACCTGCAGAATGTTCTGTCCGAAAGAGGATTCGCGGTGTTGAAAAATAGGAACAAATGGTTAACGATGAACCGCAGAAGCATTGCATTGGTGCTGTGCGAATCGCTTATAAATGAAATACGAACAAAACACGATGTATTTTTCGATCCATTAAAACATTTGATCCGTAAAACACACAAATTAACATATGAAGTAATAATAATCCGATAGAGCGAGTGGGCGAGGATCTTCGAGAAAAAAAATGCATTATTATGGATGAGAATCTTAGTTACAACGGTCATATGTCCAAATTTTTTCGAAAATAGCTTATGCAAATTTCGCATAAAACAAAGCCAATAAATTACTCCCCTTTTAAGCACTCAGAGCTCTTTACTGCTCATTAATTAGTACAAAGTCGTTTATTATATGGTATTGATGTATGGGGGCCACAGTAAACATGTCCATAAACTCCATCTACTTCAGAAAACAAAACAATGAGAATTATAAACAACAGACGATACAACTCACATGCAGATCCCTTGTTTAATAAATATAAAATTTTGAAAGTGAGTGATCCTTACAAACTCATTGTTGCACTATTCATGCTAGATTGGAAAACAACGATGGTATCCAAGAATCATTCAATCTATATGTCGAGACAAATAAGGTCAATACCCGCCAAAATGGTCTCTTTAAAATCCCGAAATGAGCAACTTGTCATTTCCGACATTTTTACTTCCGCACTATTTGGAATAACTTAACTAAAGACACACGACCAATAAGGTTACGTATCAGTTTAAAAAAAATCATTGGTCAACATATTCTTTACTTCTTATCCTACAGAAGGTATCTCTAATAACCCATACTGCCCAGAATTTACACCCGTCATAATCGTCAATTCTTAACCCGTTTTAGCTCAACTTTACTTTGTAAAGTTTGAGCTATTGCCGTGGGTTGGTGTCCGTCGTCCGTCCGTGTCCGGATGTACTTGTGCGAATTTCAGTTGTGGGGTGTAATTTGCTCATCACAGGTAGTTGTGGGATGCAACTTTGGTCAAAACTTGTGGGGTTACAGAGGCCGAAAATTGCGGGCTTTTCACGACCATACTTGTACAATCTCGGACGAAAGTGTGGGATGAGCGAATGGTCAAATTGTGTGGGGAATACATGCCCGTCCGTATATATAGTTGTACAATTTCCTGCGAACGTTGTGGGGTGGTGAGTGCAAAGAATAATTTCTGGGAAACCCACGTCCGTACTTAAATAGACAGGTGGGGTGAACTTGGCGAATACTGTAGGGTATCCACGTCCGTACTTGTGCATATACTCTCATTCAGTTCTAAATTTGTGCGTTGCAATGGTCGACTGTTCATTTGTAGGGGTGATGTGACAGAAAACACACCTGAGATTTCTACATGGGTTAATTTATTAGCAGGGATGTTCCCATAATAAGTTCAACAAACAGCTTTAGGCAGTCTGCTGAACGTATTATTTTAACATTCCTACACATGAATGAATGGGAATCAAGTAGCATTTTGTCAGCTGCTATCCAGTATTAAAGTGTTAAACTATATGCTTTTAGTATTGACATTTTTCAAGAGTTTACGTGTGGGGTGTAGCGCACAAGTCGTCTAAACAATAGAAATCACCCCACATGTATTACCATGCGTGCTTGTACATATCCTCTCACTAGGTTCTAAACGTGCGTTACAATGGCCTATTCTTCATTTCTATGGATACTTTGACAGACAACACACCTGTGATTTTTCCATGGATTTCAGTTATTTATTTGCAGGAATTTTCGGATAATATATAGGTTCGACAAACAGCGTTGGGTGTCTGCTGAAGTAATTATCTTAACATCCCTACAATGTATAAATTGGAATCATGTAACATCTTGTCAGCTAGCATCCAGTTATCAAAGGGTTAAACTAGATGCTTTTTAATATTGGCATTTTTCAGTATTTCTGTACTCATATTGTTAGGTGCTAAGCGCGTCCTAATTAAGGAAATGGAGTTTCTAACTTGATTAAAGTGGTGCTATACTGCGAAGCTGCTAACTAATGAAACAATAAAGAAACGGGAGTTTCAAACTAGATTCATGAGGTGCTATGTTGCTATACTGTTAATTTATGAACAAATTAAGAAACGGGAGTTTCAAACTCGATTCTAGCCGTGCTATGCTGCTAAGGTGCTAATTAATGAAAACAAGACACCAAAGTTTCAAACTCGATTACAGCGCTGCTAAACTGCTAATTAAGAAACATGAAGAAAATGGAATTTCAAACTCTGGCGGTGATATTCTGCTAAACTGCTAATTCAAGAAAACGTTAAGAATCGAGAGTTTCAAACTCGATTCTATCGGTGCTATGCTGCTAAACAGGTAATACATTCACAAATTAAAAAATGGTGTTTCAAACTCGAATCTAGCGGTGCTATGCTGCAAAACTGCTAATTAATGAAAATAATTGATAAAATTGAGTTTCAAACTCGATTCTATCGGTTCTATGCTGCTAAACAACTAATACATTCACAAATTAAGATATGGTGTTTCAAACTCGATTCTGGCGGTGCTATGCTGCAATACTGCTTATTAATGAAACAATTAAAAAATGGAGTTTAAAACTCGATTTTAGCGGCGCTATGCTGTTAAGCTGCTAATTAATGAAAACAGTAAGAAATGAGAGTTTCAAACTCGATTCTATCAGTGATATGCTGCTGAACTGCCAATACATGAACAAATTAAGAAAAGGGAATTTCAAAGTCGATTTTAGCGGCACTATGCTGTTAAGCTGCCAACTAATGAAAAACATCAAGAAACGAGTCTCAAACTTTATTCTAGCAGTGCTATGCTGCTAAACTTCTAATACATGAACATATTAAGAAAATGGAGTTTCAACTCTCATTTAGAGGTTCTATGCTGCGAAACAGCTAAAAACTCCAAGAATTGTGAAAATTTAATTTCAACTCGATTCTAGCGTTGCTTTGCTGCTAAACTGCTAATTAAGGAAAGAATTAAGAAAATGGAATTTCACCTGGATTATAAGGGTGCTATTTTGCTAAACTGCTAATACATGAAAGAATTAACAAAATAGAATTTCAACTATATTCTATCAGTGCTATGCTGCTAAATTGCTAATTAAAACACGAACAAAATATAATTGCAAACTCTATTCTAGCAGTGCTATGTCGCTAAACTTTTAATACATGAAAGAATTAAGAAAATGGAGTTGCGACTCTACTCTAGCGGTGCTATGCTGCCAAACTGCTACTACGTGCAAGAATTATGAAAATGGAATTTCAACTCGATTGTAGCAATGCTATTCTGCTAAACTGCTAATTAATGCTAAAAATGGAACGGTGATATGCTGCTAAACTGCTAATTAATAAACAGAGGAAGATAGTGGAGTTTCAAACTCGATTCTAGCGGTTCTATGATGCTAAACGGCTAATTCATGAAAACAGTAAGAACCGAGAGTTTCAAACTCGATGCTAGTAGTGCTAAGCTGTTAAACTGCTAATAGATGCTAGAATTATGAAATGGAATTTCATCTCGATGCTAGTGCAGCTATGCTGATAACCTGCTCATTAATGAAACATTAAGAAATCAGAGTTTCAAACTGGATTCTAACAATGCTATGCTGCTAAATTACTAATACGTGTACATGCGGTGCTATGCTGCTAATCTTCCAATACATTAGCAAATTATGAAAACGGAGTTTCAAATTCGATTCTAGTTGTGCTATGCTGCTAACATGATACTTAATGAAAATATGAAGAAATATAATTTCAAACCCGATTCCAGCAGTGCTATACTGCTAAACTGCTAATTTAAAGGTACTCAATCCGATTCGATGGTCCCCATAAAATCAGATTCCAACAACAACAACAACAACAGCAACATTTTTAGAAATTCCGCCTCAGTTATCATAATCGATAAATTGCCCAAAAATAATGATAACCACTGTCAACTATAATAGTATGAAATTGCACAAAACGGGTTATTTATCAACATGTTGTTCGACGAAATTTGGCCTTATTATCAACACAAAGCCTCTTGATTAACACTTAGTACAGCACGAACAATGGTCGCGTTAGTCACGCGGACTGGACCGGGCTACACTAGGTGGTCCGGTCAACTGACTAGGCGTCCAGTCCGGTCCGGTTTCAACTCCATACTAGCGATGCTATGCTGCTAACACATGCAATGATTATGTAGCTGGTATTTCAACTCGATTCTATCAGTGCTGTGCTGCTAAACTGTTAATGAAAATATTTAGAAACAAGAGTTTCAAACAAGATATTCTGCTAAACTGCTAAAACATTAACATAATAAGAAAATGAAGCTTCCAAGTCGATTCTAGTGGTGTTATGCTGCTAAACTGCTAATTAATGAAAAACGAAGACAAAATTAGTTGGGAAATCAAACTACGAGAACACTTTCAACCTATTCACAATGCCACGCCTACACCCAAGCATGCAATGATTCCATTCCCAGCACACATACAATAACACAATACCCCACCTGCATCCCAACATGCGAAGAATCCATTATCATCTAGCATACTAGTATAATGCCCCATCTGTACCTCAGCTTGGGTGTATTATAAACATCAATGAAGACACTTAGTACATCATGAACAATGTTCGAATTTGTGATACGGACTGGACCGGACTACACTAGGTGGTCCGATCTACTGACTAGGCTGTCCGTTCCGGTCCGGTCCAGACCATTCCGGTCCGTTACCCTTGCCTGGGTCGGTGTCCAAAGCACAGACCATTGGGAAAAAAATACTAAAATACCAATAGAGATTATACAAGTGACAAGGTTCAAAAGATATAAAACTATCAAAACCCAATTGAATTCTAGAAATCGATCATTTCAGCCAAAATATACTCCGATGAGACATTGGCAATTGAATTCCCTTTCATTTGACATATAATTCGGCGAAATTGCACGAAGCGAATTTAAAGTTATAACATCAAGATGTTCGAGCAATAATTTGACACGAACGCGTATTGAAACGCGATGACATTACCTATAAATGCTCATACATGTACCGAAATAACTCCGAAGCCACACATACCTTTTTTATTTTACCCGATGTGTTTGTGCCCAATTTTGTCAACTTTATCCATCAAATAAATTCTAAAAACAAGACGTCACGTGCGAATCGGAGGGGTGGGGGTCAAGGTCCCGCTGCCACTGTATGCAGTGAAATTCGCAGAATTTTAATATTGTATCAAAACAAATGCCGATTATTTAACAATACTTTCACTTTCAATTCTGTTTTAAAATCAGACAAACTTATTTGAACAGATAAAATTAATAATTCAAATGTCTCTTCAATACTCCATCGGATAGTTATGCATAATTAAGTTTTTTCAAGCCGACATTTGTGAACTTTACATTCGATTATTTTCAATTAATCAGCAAGCGGATAAAAATTTACGGACAGTCGCAGACTCGTTTTGGAGTTCGTCTGATGAATAAAGTTGAAAAAATCGAGCACAAACTCATCGGGTGAAATATAAAAGGCATGGGTGGCTTCGGGTAGACTTGCGGGACATATCTTAGCAGCTAAAGGTAATATCATCGCGTTTAAGTACACGTCCACGACAAATTAGTGCTGTAAAATATTGATTTTAACATGACATCATGCATCATGGCAGGAAACAGAATAACGTGTTTCACATTATTTCCAGCATTGATGGGTCATTTGGTCTTGAAATGTTTATCTGACTAATTATCTGTCATATTTTATAATTGTATCGTGACAAAACAACAACAATAATACTGAATAGTCTTAGACATGACAGCAGACAACAGTGTTGGTTCAGCACCAACATTTGAGTTATTTCCAGGATTGACGGTAGAGATAACGCAGTAAAATGTACAATTATTAGCAGTACTGTACGGTTAAACAGATATTATATCATGATCATGTCCAGCTCAAAAAAGTACCAACTGTTTTATTTCTTAACATTATACATGTTGAAGTCACATATATTTGTAATGGCTCCAGAAAAAATTATATAGTCTGGACAGGTCCAGAAGGGGTGGTTCATTCCCCGGTCCGGTACAACCTTTCTTCGAGGTCCGGTCAACATCACTAGTCTGCATGCTTGTTGACGGGAATTTGTTTTAGAACCAGAAAGATTGAGTGTGAACCCCGAAGCAATTGTATTACATCTCTATTGGAGTGTTCTCTTCCTGTAAAGTTCTAAATATGTGCCATGTATACGGATACTGATGTGGAGGTTCTGGGTCCACAAGCGTTCAGATGCTACCATTGGTTTGTTATTATTGTCTTCACGGATCTGCACAGGGGCACCTCGGCTTCTTTTCCACCCTTTGCTTTGCAACTTCAGAAGTGTTCTCTTCCTGTGAAATTTTTAATGTATGCGAATACACATATATATATATATAGAGCTTCTGGGTTCATTTGCGTTCAGACGCTACGATTGGTCTGTTGTAACTTCATAACCACGGATCTGCGTGGTGCTACCACAGCCTCGTTAGCAACACTTGTAAACTTTGGTGTCAACATATTGTAATTACAATCCTAAACCTATCTATATCTATATTTGCGAATGTATGTATATCTGTCTGTGTTCTATATAATTTGATAGGGGACCATCCAGATGGCACCAAATGGGTGTACTAGGGGTAACGTTTTACGAGAAAGATAATGGTGCGGGTTAGAATGTTCTAAAGTGACGCCGTTGTTGTCAGGGGCAGAACAGGGGAGGGACAGAGATATTTTTGTCGCCGATCATCCCCATAATCTAAGGATTCTAATAATTTGGTTTAAATATGTCAAAAGTGGTGCCGCTCGAGTCAGGGATGCACAGAAGGGGAGAGGGGCACCAAAATTGATAAAGCTAATTTTAGTCCGATGGGCCATCTAAATGGCACCAAAGGGGTCTACTTGGGTTAACTTTTTTACGAGAAAGATAGTAGTGTGGTTGGAATTTTCTAAAGTGACGCCGTTGTTGTCAGGGGCAGAAAAGGGGAGGGCAGAAAGATGTTTGTCGCCGATTGCCACGAAACTATATATAATCATTTCCATGATATGAGGATTCTATTGGTGTGGTTTAAATATATCAAAAGTTGCACCGTTCGCGTCCGGGATGCACGGAAGGGGAGAGGGGCACCAAAATTGATAAAAACTAATTTTAACGCCGATTTCCACCAAATTGATATATATTCTTCTCCATGATACAGGGAATATAATTATGTGATTTAAAGGCGCCAAATTGATGAACGATTATGGGGGGGGGGGGGCACTAAATTTGATAAGGATGGGTTCAGTCGCCGATTGCCACCACACCTATACAATATAATCCCCATGGTATGAAGAGTCTAGTGGTGTGGCTTAAATCTGTCAAAAGTGGCGTCATTCGAGTCAGGGGTGCACTGAAAGGCAGAGGGGCACCAAAATTGATAGGCAATAATTTTAGCGCCAATTTCCACCAACATCCTTATCCATGATACGAGGAGTCTAATCGTGTGATTTACAGGCGCCATATGGGTGCTGTTTTGGTGAGAGCTGGGATGGGCACTAAATTTCATAAAAATTTGTTTAGTCGCCGATTAGCACCAAACTTATAAATAATCATCACCATGATATCAGGAGTATAATTGTGAGATTTAGGGTGTCACAAGTGGGGCCATTCGAGTCAGTGATACATAGATGGTGAGAGGGACAGAAAAAAGATAAACAGTATGTTTAGTGCCGATTTCCACCAGATTGATACATATTATTCTCCCTGATACGAGGAATCTAATTGTGTGGTTTAGATACGCCAAATTGGTCCCGTTTGGGCGAGAGATCTGGGGGTCCTAAATTTGATAGGAATTTGTATACTCGCCAATTTTCACCAATCGTATATATATTTGCATTTCCATAATGAGTCTAAGTGTGTGGTTTAATGATGACAAAAGTTCTGCCGCTTGAGTCAGAATTAGGGACGGGAGGGTCACCAAAACTAATAAAAAATATGTTTAGTGCCAATTACCATCAAATTCATACACGTCCTTCTCAAATGATACGAGGAATAAAATTGTGCGTGTTTAAAACGTATAATGAGCTAGCAATACTGAATCGTAGAAGAAAGCATTAAACATATATTTATCATATTATTTAAGATATACACATATTCTTGCAAACTGGGAGACCTCGAACCGTCAGAGGATTGCATATTAGAATGGATCATGTATATATTATAACACAATTCCATTCAATATAGCTTCCACACAAAACTTTAAAATAAACCACTCAAAATCTCGTTCTGTCGGGCACATGTAGCTGATATACTGCATAGCAACATTTCTTTTAAACTGAGCATATTTCGTCAATATATAGCGCCATGAACAGAGGCGCACCTGGACATTTCTTTAAAACATCAGTATCTTCGTGGATATATGATAGCCAGGTGTCCTCAAAATCTTAGTCTAATCCACTGGATTGATTGGTACATCTCTATATATGTAAAACCTAATTGTCGTCTTTTATTTTTGCGAACTAATGTATTTATGATGTTCATGTTTCATGTCATAACGTATACGCAGTTGTAATTGAATAGATACTCCTTTATTGGTGGAACGGATTAATCGCGATAAACAAAATGACAATCGACAAGGTGAGCCACTACGTATATTCCATGTTTAAGAATCATGTTTTGTGATGCTATTTGGATATACAATTTATGAGAATACGTGCATGAATACGTCTAATACGTGTAACAATTCCTCTATTCCCACCACAGAATGTAGAGTGTTTCACATCACTTTAACCTGGGCAACGCCGGGTAATCCTGCTAGTATTACATAAATTCGTTTATTAATTAGAACCACTAGATTTAAGTTTGAACCTGTCCTCTCTTAAGTCTTCAATTTAAATGCAGTTTAGCACCATAGCACCGATAGAATCGAATTTGAAACTCCCTTTTCTTACTTCTTTCCTTAATTGTCAGTTTAGCAGTATAGTACCGTCGAGTTTGAAAATCTCGTTTCGTAATTTATTAGAAGTAGAGCACTATAGGACCCCTAGAATCCAATTTTCTTAATTATTTCATTCTTTAGCAGCATAGAGCAGCTAAAATCGTACTCGAACCTCTATTTTTTTTTTATCTCTGTTATTGATTAGAAATTTAGCAGCATAGCACTGCTAGAATCGAGTTTGAAAAGCCGTTTCTTAGTTCTTTCATTAATTAGCAGTCTAGTAGTATAGCACCGCTAGAATCGAGTTTGAAACTCTGTTTCTTAATTCTTTCATTCATTAGCAGCATAGCATAGTAAACCCCAGTTTGGCACTCTCTTTTCGTAATATAATCTTTCCTTTATTAGCAGTTTAGCAGCAAAATACTGCTAGAACCGGATTTCTTTCTCCATTTCTTAATTATTTCATTAATTAGCAGTCTAGCAGGATAGCACCGCAAGCATCGAGTTTGAAACTATCGTTTCTTAATTCTTTCTTTCATTCGTTAGCACAAAGGACCTAACATATGATTACCAAAACAAAAATGACCACGCTTCCTGCCATATATGATAATTTATTTGTGGGGTGCAGCACACAAGTCGTCCGAAAAATTTAAATCACCCAACAAGTATGCCCATTTGTGAGGCTCTTCGTCCGTACTTGCGCATATCCTCTCATTAAGTTCTAAAAGTGTGCGTTGCAATGACCCCACTTCATTTGTAGCTGTGTTATGACAGAAAAACCCATGATATTTCTCGATGGATTCCCATTAATTTTGTCTAGTGATGTTCAGATGACAAGCAGCTGTCTGCTGAACGTATTATCTTTAATCGCTACAAATGAATGAATGTACACCAAGTAACATCTTTGCAGCTACTATCCATTTATCAAAGGTTTAAACGGGATGCTTTTTAGTGTAAACAATATTTTATTCTCAATAACAAGTGTGTACATACATAAACAAAATGTGAATTTCAACACATATATTGCAAAATGTTAACACGTGTGTCCCAGCATATAAGAGATGAGATCTGACTGTAAGCTTTGTAAGCTTATATTTGTCATTTCCCCATTGGATATTCACATGGGTGATAACTGGTTTATCATTAATATCTAATTCAGTTATGATGACTGCCAATTATCAGCGCCTGTATGGTCCCCATCGAGCCGTTCAAGAAGACAAGGATTACCACATAGTTGTTAATATAATTTGTTTTCTCTCAATAAGTCGCGAAGATATCAATGTCAGCGGCATCATGCGCTCAGTATCAGACAAATGGATCGTGACAGAAGTCGGCTGGCCCCCGCTAAGAAAAAGGCGCGAACTTCATAAACTACAAACAATGTATAACATTGTAAATCAGAGGGCACATACTTACCTCACTAATATATTACCACTCAGGATAGCCGATATATTTGAGTATGAATTCAGAAACCCCGATTTTTCTTTACACATAATTATTTCAGCAATACTGAGCATTACAAAAAGTAAATTTTACCCTCAACCATAAAAGCGTGGAACTACGTGCCTTCCGCATTAACAGAAGCTTCGACGATTTTCTATTTAAAAATTATCTTAGATAATAATTGATCCTACTACTAGACCCCCAGTATATTTATATACAGGATCAAGGAAATATATTGCACTACAGACTACGAAACTATTGTAGTGATCTTCAGTCTGACAAATTCCAGAACTATATCTCAGGAAGTCCACGTTGTACGTGCGGCAACCAGTGTGAAGATGCGTATCATTACTTCTTTATGTGTCCCCACTACCAGTCAGAACGAACGGAGATGTTTCACCTGTTACACAGATGAGAAATTAAATTAACACATATGAACAATCTACTTGTTGGCATCCCGAATACTCCTAACAATCAAAATGTGAAACTGTTAAAAAAGTCCAGCATTTTATCGCGGAGACTAAACGTTTCTAGTTAATTTCACGATAATAACTTAGTTTATCAATTAATACATGTGTTTCGCCTCAGCATAGCACACACACTCGGCGTTGGCATCCCCACCAATCATTCTCATTCTCATCCTTCCTCAATGAACTGTTACAATATTCCACCATCATCTATCCCCATTCACCACATGCAGCTGTAAATAAGTTACTTATTGTGCCACTTTCATAAACAAATTGTTTGTATTAATGTATTCCGGAGAGGGGCTCATTAAGTTTTGTAACTTGTGCCCCAATCCATTTTGTATTATACTACAAATAGAAGAAAAAAAATGTCATGATATATTGGTAATGACTGATCCTTTAGGGTACGTTCATACGCTGGCAATATTGCACTGCAAACTGCAAAAATGCCAGCTGCAAATTTGCCAAAACGGATTAATTTCTCCCAGTTGTCAACAAATCAGCGTTAGTTGTGATCAACGAACGACAGAGGTTTTTGTGTGATTGGTGATATCGCTGAGTTGTTCACAATATATCAAGAACACAGTGCGTGTTGGTATTCTTAGGCCAGTCAAAAAAATGTTACTTGATAAGTTGGAAAGTGAGATCGCTGCGGCCAGTTCCATCGATCGGATGTTGCTAATATATGAGTACCATAAACGCAACCTAGAGAGGAGATGGTGGGTCCGCACTTGGCTCAACGGAGAAATCCACCACCTTTTATTGGTGTTTTAACTGGTACCACAAGCTTTAAAACTGTCGATGGAAATTCCTAACCTAACATCCATGATTGGCAATTCACTCAACAAAATTACCACTGTATGCATGAAATGTCCCCATTGTAACATACATACATTATTTAATCTGAATATCTATTATAAAACTGTCCAACTATTTGATATTCCCATCCTAACCAGGGGGGGGGGCGGAAAAAACTGCGGGACACAACGTACCGGGGGTTGGGGGGTACCTAGGGGGGGGGGTTGTCGGAAAAAATTTGCATGTAATTTTTTTCAAAATATGTATTTTCAGACTCACAACTTCAATTTTCTCTCATTTTATAGAATATAGATTAACCTTAATATCCAAATCATATCTACATGAGTTGTACAATCCACCTAAAACAATTTTGGATAACCAGTCTTGGTTTACATGTGATATTGACCCCATTAACCCTCTTAATAATGCCGACTATGTCAGTGTCTACCAGTCGAATGCAGAATTATACCCTGCGATCGCTTATCTGGCAAATTTTTACTGCAGAAGTATCCCATGTATTAAACAATTTCTCCTCCAATGGTATCAGAAAACAGTTATAAGCTGGTATCTCACTCATCTCATTTGCATCTTTTTCAAAGTCGAGGTAATGACTAGTTGTCATTTTTTAAAGTGCATACAAAGCGTTGCGATCACCAATATACATGTTTGTACATGTCATGACATCACGAGGTACAAATCTGCGTTATACTGGTAGACAATGACCATTTTAGTCATAATAATCTAAACCAAGTTACCAAGCACCATTGTCGTGAATTGTATGCTCCGGTGTTTTTTTCGGTTCCCGGTCAAACCGAGTTGTTGTCCGGCTGGGGTAGATTTGATTTTTCGGGGGGGGGGGGGGGGGGGGGGGCAAATGGTCAGTGGAAAAAAACTGCAGTTTTCGCTGTTTGGGGGGGGGGGGGGGGTACCCAAATCGAAGAAAACAGTTTTTTCCACCCTGTGTCAGCAGTTTTTTCCGCCCCCCCCCTGTCCTAACACCCCTAAAGTTGATCATTCTTAACTGATTGCTATACTTCAGTAAAACCATTCGGTTTTCGGTCTAATAACAACAAATATCACACATACTACAGTACTGTTTGATATATCAAATTATCAGCACAAAATTCAAACTATATTGGTCGGAAATTTCCAACTAATGTTGTGTCAGGCATGAAATGTCCAACTGTTTTACTTTCGGGATCCACCCCTGACACACGTCCCTGGTGGGAAAGTATTGCCTTGATTGAGATAGGTTTACTTGAGAATGCTCAGATATGTTAACCAACTGGGCTATCCGGCTTTGTTCATGCGAGTTAGATTGTATTTTTTATGCTTTATGTCAGCCTATTATTATTTACGTAATAATAGCCTATACATATACACATCATAATTGACTGAATAGTTGTACACATGTATATAATACTTTATCAATGCCAAAGACTAACCAGTATCACTAATACCAAGACCCACACCATGACACAAGCAACATCACTTTCAAAATAACTATGTTACATCAACACATTGGATACGATAATCGCAGTCTTGGCTAGACGATGTTGGCACGGGTTCCATCCCCCACATGGGCGAAAATCGGGACTTCTCAATGTGCCATTCCGTTCGATACGTGACAATTTCGACAATACATGAGAACTTGTTCAAGTTCATTGAATTAAGCACATTTGAAACAACGAATACTCATACTGAGTCCGTGCCTCCATAAATCTTATATACGTTCGGTGAAGTTGGCGCCACTGTTTGTGTCCATTTTGCCAGCCCCCTCCCCTAGCTCCAACGTTTCTGACTTGAGAACTACCACATTCGGGACTCTTTATACCAAGTCATGAGATTCGTCGCGAATAACGGTGAAGCGTAGCTATGTATAATTAAGTGTGTATGACAATCGTCGAGAACAAACTGTTCTACCAATGCCCCTCTCCGATACACAATTCGTACCAAGGACAACGGGGACACTAGCAATTATTGTTAGTGGCCTCGTTTTGTGGTAACCGGCTAAGATGTACACGCCGTTATCACAAATCATCGTTGATTGTTGTCAGCCAGCCAAGACGAAGCACGAGCTGGTCGGCAGCCGGCAAAAATGCCAGCTTACGAAACGACAACCGGGCATGGCATTTTTGCAGTTTGCAGTGCAATTTTGCCAGCGTATGAACGTACCCTTAATAAGATAATTTAAACATGGTCTGTTGCGAAGACCTTGAAAGCATAGTGCTCGTTCGTTCGTGAACTTTCGACAATAAAAGAAGAGTCTCTGTCAGGCCACAATAAGTACAATCGGACAAATCATGTAAGTGATTTTGATGCAGGTGATCATTCAGATTACTGCATTCGAGACGCATTCGACAGTGGATTATTTGACTTTGCCGTGTATATGCATACTCGTAGAATTGTGGAGGTTCTATGCAATCTTCATTCAGGAATTGTTTAAATACGGAAATCGTTTCGCACATTTTCGCTTCGTCTGATAATTCATTCCAAAAGTTAATAGCATGTGGTATGAATGATTTTTGTAAAGAGGTAGAAAAGCTTTTTAATATCGGCATTTCCAAGAATTTACTTGTGATGTACAGAGCACAAGTCGTCCGAACAATATAAATAACCACACGAGTAACCATTCGTGAGGCTAACCGTCCGTACATGTGCATATCCTCAGCGTTATAACTATAACAGCGTTATGTTCTTTGGCGTAGATCATTTTAGTCTGGTCTCAGGTACAAAACACTGTATATTATCACCGTAACACAATTTAAGGTTTCATTTTATTTACCAATCATTAATATGCGATGAAATTAAAACAAATGATAAAGAAAGCTACACACTACTTTTCGGCTGGAATATTTTTAATGTTTACTTTCAACACAATTCAGGCAGTAACCTCAACCGTTTGGCATTACATTCACATCAATAACTTTCACAATACGTTTATCTGTGTATCCGGAATAGTTATCAAATAGATAAGAAAATGTAATGTCGAAATTCTGACATCGGAAAAGTTGAAGAGAGCATTGTTTCCAAAATAATCCACAATTAAAGAATTTACAGGACGGCCCTGCAGATACGCGTATCAATATTTAATTTTTAACGTCACGTGACAGTCTCGGAATGTCATAAACACATCTGTCCACGATATCGGCCAAATTATGGACGGACAACTAAAATAGATTTCTGACCGAAATTGTGGGGGTGTGAAAATGTTCGGCTACTGGTGGGTTGCTAGTCGAAATTTGAAATTTTGAGAATGAATTTGAGAGGTGCAACACACAAGTAAAATTCAATCCATAAGTGAGTACGTGTGAATCAAGACACATGCACCCCTGGGGTCGGACATCCGTCCGTGCGTCAACCCGTCCACAATTTCATTTGGTTCACCCTACAAGCCGCACCCCTCATCCGATCATCATACGAATCTTCGGGGTGACCTCTAGATGTGAGCCATATAGATTGTTTCCGAAATTCGCTACCGATCATCACCAAACTTCACATGGATCTTGGATTTAAAATTTGAATCCATCCACACACCCTGCAGCCCACATTTATCGGTGATCTTTCAAATGAAAGTAATTTCTTCAACACAATACAAGACCTTTACTATAACTTTTTTGCTTTCCTTCTTTATCATTCTATTCATTGCTCAACAGAAAAAAACCTTCCCAAGTTGAGCTCCAGTGTCATTGACACTTTAATTTCTTATATATTCATTATCTAGGTGTGACGTTCCTTCGTATGCATCTTACATATTTTGAGACCTATTCTATTTCTCTACTATCAAAACTAGCTCATTTGACTGGATATCATTCCGCTGACCTCGTGGGTTTCACTCTAAAATATGGACACGTGGCTCTTTATTACAATGTTATACATGGAGGAAACCAATGAGATCCCATGATTGTGCTCCCTCAGATCCCAAATACACATGTCTGTATACGTAAATACATACACCACCACACACCCTCACAATATGCCTGGTATAATGTTAGTGGCTACAATAATAACAATTAAACAAGGTGCATCATAAATGTTAATATGCAATGTATACTAGAATCCCAATTGTAATTTTTGGTAATATTTTATACCGCGTTCTGTAAAATCAAATATTTGGAGGAGCGAAGCAGACTAGGATACCAATAATGATATTGCATTGGTCCACGGATCAGCTAACATGAAAATACAAGATAAAGTGATAATTATCTACCAGTTCCAAACTGCAGAAATTGCTCTAGAATATATCAGCGAAAATAACGATGAAAATAAGTGGTGTGCGGTTAAGTCCTTGGGGACCCTATCAGCTCCCAGACTAATTGTAATGAGATATTTAAGTCCATGGATTGCTTCGGTAATCTTCAAGTATTGTTAATCCTATGTTTTTGTAAGGTGAACGAAAACATGTCATTCACGAATGCTTTCATAAGATGCATGCAAGCGCTCAATCGCATCAGAACGCAACTAGTAGTACATTTGTTTATTCTCAAAGTTGACGTTAGCCTCCAAAAACCGGAAGCGGTGATTAATTTAATGCATTTTTAATCCAGCCTATTTAAAATATCTTCTTCTTTTAAAAAACGATCTTTAAAAACACGCTCTTTAAAAACGCTCTTTTAAATGAATATATATGTTTTATTCCTGATTATCTCCGTTATTAAGTCAATATAATCGCCCCTGTCGACTAAATCTGGAAACTCGTTTTGTTGAAATACAATCCGAACATCGCATGCTACCATTTACTCAGATAGAATACCAATAGCTATCTAATCGTGATATTGTGTTATCTCTAATCCTTTGCGGATTGACTAGCTATATATGGTGGTGACACATTCCTTCCTGATCAGGATATAAGCATACGCGAAACGAGTTCTAATTATACCAGATAGTGTTGCATAAGAGGACGGAGAAGTCCGGAAGTCATATTTATTGTTGAATTTCTCAAACCCGAATGATGTTTCTTTTATCAGGAAAACTTATCATTTTGTGCCATTTAATAGTCACAACTGTCGGTTTCATGTGCAAGGACAACAGTGGGAAATATGTTGATTGGTAAGTTATGATTTTAAGACTGTCATGTGTATGAAGTTGTTGAGTATTGCCGACTTTCCTTGTAATCTATTGTCGACTCGGAAGTTAATAAGCATGCTAATGTAATATGTAAATTACAGGAGGCGGGGTGTCCCCTGGTCACATAATTTATGGGACCACATTTATCATGAGAATGATCTGTGAATCCGGATGTTGCCAACACAAATTATTTGGATGTCCCCAATGGTATATCCATTTTAAGATGACACCACACCATTAAATGTAGAAAATATAATAAGTTCACACAAAAAGTCAACCTGTTGTTCTTCCGTTTGGCCAATGGTCACTTCACATCAAACAGTAGTTTCATCATTAATCCATATTATCAATTGATGAAATAAAAAGCAAAAACTTAACCATCCCCAATGGCATAATATTCTAAACAATGGCATCGCCGGGAATTTGAACCAAGAACGATAGCACAAAGATCACTATCTGGTTTTAATTAACGTAGAAGGCATATAAGGAGTGTAAGAAGTGACACATGCGTTTTACCATTGGTAATCACTGTTAGAAGAACATCCAAGATGGCGTCCACTATGGCGGCCAATTGTAATGTTATCATTTATTGAACGGACACACTAAAGAGAACGTCATCGGTGTTAAATTTTATATCATTGTAATGACTATGTACTCGAAAGTGTATTAATTTCGTGTCATACTTTAGTATCACGGCATCCAAGTAAAACAACTTGTAGACACATATTTGCCATATTTCAAATTAACTTTCGGATACCATCGATCTGCTTGGTATGGGCGACTAGTATTGTCTCTCGCGTGGAATGTGGTCTGATAGTATCATTATATCATGTTCTAAATGTCCATTCCCCAACTATGACACATGTGTGACGCGAAGATGGTAAGGGTTCTATTCATACAGGGTAGCACTGCAAATTAGATTATTTGTTTAGCAACAAAATAAAAATAACAATGTAATTCCGAAACTGATAGTTTAATTTGCTGAATTACTTCATCAACTACAGTCGGTTGATTGATATGTCAAACAAATAAAAAAAAACCGCGGATCGATCGCCACTGGGAAATTTGACTATTGTGCGACATATTTGATGTCATTTTGAGACATAAGTCAGTCATTAACATAATGGAGCCATTTGGAAGTAATGGAGGTGGTCATCATCCGTTACAAATAATATGAATTCGATGCAATAGGAAGTGAAGTTATAATCTTAATATAAAAATACGAATATGTCACTCTCTATGTATGTTTCACATAGGCGCCGATATTTCTGCATCGATTGCGATTAAATTTACCATGGGTATGTCGGCTGTCCGTGTAATATGGTCTAGGTCAGATATCTGCCCGTCGTCACGCGTTGACGTCATATCCGCACAACAATTTAAATCTATACACGTAGTTTCCAACTGTTGTTGTGTCACGGCATGGGATTTCAAAATGTTGAATATTTTCACCAAAGTTGGAGGGGCGGATTCCGCGGAACACTACAGTACAACCACCCTGCCACCACATCTCTCGTTAAAAGAATAGGGTGCTGAATATACAATAATATTTTCTTTCAATATACCGATAATCTCATATATATTTTGAAGACCTCTGTCTGTATGTCTGTCTGTCTGTTTGTCTGTTTGTCTGTCATTTATACAAATCTACGATTCTCGACCGATCGGGACGAAACTTGGTACGTGTGTGTAGTTTGACCAGGCGGTCGACGTTGTCGTATTGGCGAGCCCGTGCAGCGCCCGATTCGCGCATGCGCAGACGAGATCTCGGAAACGGGTGGAGCTATCGACTTGAAATTTGCTATGTGAATGTACCTTGCACCGGATACGAATTTTATCGGGTCGCCGAGCCCGTGCGACGTCAGCTTCGCGCATGCGCAGACGAGATCTCGGAAACGGGTGGAGCTATCGACTTGAAATTTGGTATGTGAATGTATCTTGCCCCGGATACGAATTTTATCGGGTCGCCGAGCCCGTGCGAATCCAGCTTCGCGCATGCGCAGACCAGATCTCGGAAACGGGTAGAGCTATCGACTTGAAATTTGGTTTTTGAATAACCCGGACAACGTCGGGCTCATCGGCTAGTCTCATATATATTTTGAAGACCTCTGTATGTTTGTATGTCTGTCTGTCTGTCATTTATACAAATCTACGATTCTCGACCGATCGGGACGAAACTTGGTACGTGTGTGTAATTTGACCAGGCGGTCGTCGTTGTCGTATTGGCGAGCCCGTGCGGCGCCCGCTTCGCGCATGCGCAGACCAGATCTAGGAAACGGGTACAGCTATCGCCTTGAAATTTGGTATGTGAATGTATCTTGCCCCGGATACGAATTATATCGGGTCGCCGAGCCCGTGCGACGCCAGCTTCGCGCATGCGCAGACCAGATCTCGGACACGGGTACAGCTATCGACTTGAAATTTGGTTTTTGAATAGCCCGGACACGTCGGGCTGGGTAGAGCTATCGACTTGAAATTTGGTTTTTGAATAGCCAGGACAACGTCGGGCTCATCGGCTAGTCTATTATATATTTTGGGAAATCTGTGTGTGAGGGTGTGTTTGTGTGTCTGTCTGTATGTCTGTTCGCGATGGACTCGAAAACGGCCGAACCTATTTCGATGAAACTTGGTATTTGGGCTACTTTCGGCCGGGGAGTGGCATAGGCCTATTAATTTGCTTGTGTGATGTGAGCTTGGCCTTGAAATCGATCATTTCAAGGTCAAACGCCCGAGTATCATGGGATTTCGATGAAAATTAGTGTCTAGGGATACTTTCGTATGGGGAGTGTCGTAAGCCTATTCATTTGCCCGTGCGACATGACCTTGACCTTGAAATCGTGTCAAATCGCGAATTTTGATGGCATTTCGACGAAATTTGATACATAGGGTTACTTTTGTCCACACCAGATCTCGGAAACGGGTGGAGCTATCGACTTTACATTCAACGTTATTAGCATCTGCAGAGAGATATACGGGAACAATACTTTTGAGTGGTTTCCTATGCGGGGAGATTTATTGGATGCCATAGTACTCTTACGACATCATTGTTATAGTATGTATGGCACTTAGGTCAGGGCTTAGGGGGTAGTTAGTGTGGATATAGGCATAATGCTTCTCAGAAATCCCGGTTACAAACCAACACTCACAATTTCGTCTTTTCTGATACGTGTGTGTAGTTTGACCAGATCTCGGAAACGGGTGGAGCTATCGACTTGGAATTTGGTATGTGAATGTATCTTGCCCCGGATACGAATTTTATCGGGTCACCGATTCCGTGCGACGCCAGCTTCGCGCATTCGCAGACCAGATCTCGGAAACGGGTGGAGCTATCGATTTGAAATTTGGTATGTGAATGTATCTTGCCCCGGATACGAATTTTATCGGGTCGCCGAGCCCATGCGAAGCCAGCTTCGCACATGCGCAGACGAGATCTCGGAAACGGGTGGAGCTATCGACTTGAAATTTGGTATGTGAATGTATCTTGCCCCGGATACGAATTTTATCGGGTCGCCGAGCCCGTGCGACGCCAGCTTCGCGCATGCGCAGACCAGATCTCGGAGACGGGTGGAGCTATCGACTTGAAATTTGGTTTTTGAATAGCCCGGACAACGTCGGGCTCATCGGCTATCTATATCTATATTTGCGAATGTCTGTCTGTCTGTCTGTCTGTCTGTGATCTATAGAAATTCACAGGGGACCATCTAGATGGTGCCAAAGGAGTCTACTAGGAGTATCTTTTTACGAGAAAGATAATGGTCGGGGTTAGAAATTTCTAAAGTGACGCCGTTGTTGTCAGGGGCAGAAAAGGGGGAGGGACACCAAACTTATATATAATCATCCCCATAATATGAGGAATCTAATGGTGTGGTTTAAATATGGCAAAAGTCGCGCCGTTCGCGTCAGGGGTGCCCGGAAGGGGGGGGGGGGGGGGGCAGATATTGTTTCTGTCGCCGATTGCCACCAAACTTACATATAATCATCCCCATGATATGAAGAATCCAACGGTGTGGTTTAAATATGTCAAAAGTGGCGTCGTTTGAGTCAGGGATGAACGGAAGGGGAGAGGGGCACCAAAATTGATAAAACTAATTTTAGCGCCGATTTCCACCAAATTGATATATATTCTTCTTCATGATACACGGAATCTAATTGTGCGATTTAACAAAGCCAAATTGTTATTTTTGGATGAGAGATTGGGAGGGTGGGCACTAAATTTGATAATAAGTCGCCGATTGCCACCACACTTATATAAAATCATCCCCATGGTATGAGGAGTCTAATTGTGTGGCTTTTAGCTGTCAAATGTGGCCTCATTCGAGTCAGGGTTGTATTGAAAGGGGCATCAAAATTGATGCACAATTGTTTTAGCGCCAATTTCCACCAAATTGATACACGTTCTTATCCATGATACGAGGAATCTAATCGTGATTTAAAGACGCCATAGTGGTGCTGTTTGGGTGAGAGACGGAGAGGGAAGGGATTGGCACCAAATTTGATAAAAACAATTGTTTAGTCGCCGATTATCACCAAACTTATAAACAATCATCTCCATGATATTAGGAGTGTAATCGTGTGGTTTAAGGATGTCACAAGTGGGGCCATTCGAGTCAGTGGTGTATAGAGATGAGAGGGACACAAAATTATATTTATATGTTTAGTGCCGATTTCCACCAGATTGATACATATTCTTCTCCGTGATGCGAGGAATCTTATCGTGTGGTTTAGATACACCAAATTGGTGCCCTATGGGTGAGAGATATGAGGAGCTTAATTTTGATACGAATTTGTATACTCGCCAATTTTCACCAATTTCATATATATGCATCTCTAATCTCTAACGAGTCTTAGTGTGTGCAGCTCGAGTCCGAAATAGGGACGGGAGGGTCACCAAAATTGATACAAAATATTTTTAGTACCAATTACCATCAAATTCAGACACGTTCTTCTCAAATGATACAATAAATAAAATCGTGCTGTCTGTCTGTCTTTTTGTCTGTCTGTGTGCGTTCTCTATATAACTTCACGCGGTACAATCGAGATGGCACCAAGGCGTTCTAAGAGTGGTAACTTTTTAAAGATAATGGTGCGGGTTAAAATTTTCTAAAATGATGCTGTTGATGGGAGGGGAAATTAAAAAAATAGGGTGAAATAGTTTTGTCGCTGATTTCCACCAAACGAATATATAATCACCTTCGCAATATGGCGTTGTTCGAGTCAGCGTTGCATCAACAATTGATTTAATAAACTAAATTCCACCAAATTCATACACGTTTTTCTCTAATGATATACCATGAATTAAATCACATCCACAGCATACATTAACCTGGGCAACGCCGGGTAACCCTGCTAGTATAGTATATATATATAATGTCCACTCGGCGCATATAATCTAATGTTCGGCCGCCATTCGTTATTTTTATAACGATTAAAAAAAATTCCGAAGTTAGCCGAAGATTTTGTTGTAGACGAAGTCACGTGATCATCAGCCCGATCACGTGATTTTCACATGTAAACAGAAGCATAGCACGTGATCGATCATGTGGTAATCCATCGACAACGCAGATACGCTACGGCAGTATTTTAAGTTTGCATGTAGTCGATCACGGCATTTGAAGATTGTCGCGTTATCACACTGCGAATGCAAAACCTTATCGAAAACATCGCAGTTCTCGTAATTAAATGTCTTTATCGTGTTATTATTATTATATGTATCACGATGTGTTGTTACTATAGAGCCATGCCCGTATATTATTCAGTTTTGTGCGCATTTATCTATATAAACACGTCGGATTTAATCAATTATAGTCAAGTCATTCATTACCAATATGATATGATAAGTTCATTTTTCTTGGTTATGAATCATGTATATATATTAGGGCAATATGGTGTTTATATATATTTCGGAATATTGCTTCCCCTACCCCCAAACAATCTTGCCGACTGTCACTGATGGAAATTCACTGCGTCTATGCATGGTTATTGGCCTATAAAATTAGCACTCTAGCGATGCTGTATATGGAATATGCAGGTCATAACTCGACCTCTATGTGTCAATTACGCATAACAATAGGATTATAAAATATATAAACGCCGTGGTTCGTTTAAACATCCAATCATATATAACACTTTTTGAAGGAGGGATAATAATCCGGTTTAAATGTGTAATCATATATATAAGCGTTCTTTATTCGCAATATATCGTAATAGTGAACGCTCTTTATTGCGTCCAAGGTAAAGGGACTGGAATTAGAACAGTTGTCACCGTGATTGATTACTGATTACAACAGTACAGGTCAATACATGTACACGAACTTCCGATATGCATGCTTTATATATCCTTCCATGTCATAGCAATTTCCGCTTTATTAAAATCTTTTTATTCTTACCATATTAGGAACACTCTTAACATGGAACGCTCTTTATTGAGCCATGGTGAAGGAAATGGGGACTCGACTTAGAATAGTTGTTATCGTGAATTATTCAACATACTCTCCACTTTAACTGCAAGTGTATGTATTCGTAACCATGACTGACTTGTCAAATTAAACGCTCTTTATTTGGTATATGTAATCGGTTTCTGATTTTGCGCAACGGGTTTCCCACATAAATCCCGCCAAATGGCACCTAAACGGACATCGTTTGGAAATGAATACAGCATAAAACCTAACTGAGAGTCACTAGACCGACCACAGCCGAAACACTGCATTTATATGGCATTGTTACGAATGAATGATTGTAAATACGGGACACTCGGGGCATATATACCGAAAATTAAAACAACATCGTGAACACGTACCCAAATAGAGTTCACATGCCTTATTTTTGACACGAAAGTGTTACCTACACCGCTCAATCGGCCTTCTATAGTTTTTTGTCAAAACAATAAATTTCCAAACAGCGCTTAAGACAAATCACGAGTGCATATAACTCATCGGGCGATGACAATTAACCATGTGAACACGTGCCTAACGATATGCCCCGCAGTAATTCCATCACGCTCACGCGTTGATGTCTATTCCGGATTTTCCATCGTCATATAGGTAGACATAATTAACTCCGACTCCGATTCCGTGTTTTTAATTAGTCTACCTGGCTTGACGTCATGCGAGGTTTTGCGACGGAGACAGCCGACAGCCGGTGGCGGTATTATTTATTTATTTCTGGGCTTATTTATTACGCGATTTTTATGGGACTTGGATCATTGTGATCACAATAGGGGTGGCTTTCCAAAAGAGTTTTGTTGTTTCATGAGCATAGTAATCCTTTAAAGCAACTCATACACCTCCATGTCAAACTAAACCTAGCAATTTCCCACGTTTATCTATGACAAATATAAATGACCACATGAGCGCATTATCCCAAAATATCACTGGGCAAATCTTTCGCACGAACAGTTTCATGGGCTCTTGTCAATAGAAAACATCCCTCGTTTGAATCCAGTCTGTATTTTTTCTAGAAAATGGTCTTTAGAGACGTCTCTTATTGCATTTAAGTGTATACATTGTGGAATGCAGCTGAATTAGCTCACGCAGGTCAAAAATTCAAACTGATAGTCAAAAGGACATTTGGAAACATGATGAAGAATACAATCTTATATATACACACTAGGTCAAAAGAAGAACAAACAAAAAAGGAACAATAAAAAAAAAACAAACAAACAACACGTTTGTAGGGAGGGATCCAGGATCCCATATGTATTGTGTGCATATTGTATATGTGTTATGCGTGTTACTCATTAATTTGTGTCGTCGTAATAAATCTTTGATTTGCGTACTGGTGACTAAAAGACTTATAAAAGTCAAATATACATTATATACGCTGTTTCCTAACTTCTAACAAAAGCGATTATACGCTGATAGAGCCTCTATTTATGTCCCGTGTTAGTACGGTCAATAAAGCGTGTATGTGTATGCATATATATGTATATAAGGCCGTGGCTTAAGAGCAGTATATCGCTCTTTATAGCTATATGGGCCTGACACGCTATATATACCGTTCTTTAGTACCAAACGCTAAAGAGTGGTATACCACTCTTCATCTTTATGGGTCTGATACGCTTAAGAACGGTAGGCTATACCGCTCTTTAGCGGTTGGTACCAAGGAACGGTATGTGCCTACCGCTCTTCAGCGCTGGCACTAAAGAGCGGTATACTGCTATTCAGTGACAAACGTCAAAGAACGGGGAACAGGAGTGGTGTACATCGGTATATACCAATATTTAGCTATACATGGTCCTGGCGCGATAAAGAGCGGTCTTACATTATCATCCGTACTGCTCGATCTCCAGTGTCCGACTATAAAGAGTCGTATACCGCTCCTTAGCCCTCGTCGCTAAAGAGCGGCATACCGTTCTTGAGCCCTCGGTGCTAAAGCCACTTCGTATATATAATTGCGTCTATAGTCTAGTGATGTGAAATCAGTGTTTCCGGTAGAGACCAAATGTGTCTGGATTCTGGCCCACAAAGCCAAATGACGTAAATGACGTCATGGACCATGTCATGACGTCTTCGCTGGTTTTCGTTCAGCTAACCAACGAAATTGGTCAAAATGAATCTATAGGCCTAAATCACATAGGACTTGTTCAGAAAAACTGAAGTTGGTAATTGCATAACCATCCCGTTGGTCCACTTCCGCCTCTGTGATTTCACCATTTCTTTTGGGTTATTATTGTTCCCAGGATGCTATGCGAAAGCGGAGCGGAAGTCACGTGATTTTTAACCCATTTTTGTGCGCCGTTTTTCATCGCGTCGAAATTCTGTTTCATGGTATTGTAAAAATTAATGACGCCATTCACGCCTAAACTTGAAAAGCAACAACGCGCCTTGTGGTTGCTATGAAATAGATGAGTTACTGCAGTGTGTGTTTGGAGATATTCTTGCAATATAAGTTGATATCTATTATATATTTTGGAAGATCTGTGTGTCTGTGTGTCTGTGTGTCTGTCTGTGTGTTCGCGATGAACTCGAAAACGGCCCACCCGATTTCGATGAAACTTGGTAGGTGGGGGTATTTTCGGCCGGGGACGAACATAGGCATATTAATTTGTCCGAGCGACGTGACCTTGACCTTGAAATCGGGTCATTTCAAGGTCAAACGCCCGAATATCACGGGATTTCGACGAAACTTGGTATGTGGGGGTACTTTCTTATGGCGAGTCTCATAAGCATATTCATTTGCCCGTGCGACGTGACCTTGAAATCGGGTAACTTCAAGGTCAAATCGCCAATTTTGATGGGATTTCGACGAAATTTGATACGTGGGGTTACTTTTGTCCACTGATTGTTTTGGACGGGTCCAATCGTGACACCGACCAGACCTTGACCTTCAAAATGATCAATTCAAGGTCAAATCGGGTAAAACCGGATGGATTTCGACGGGCATGTTTGTCGGGTACTTTTGTCCGGGCAGTGTTTTTGGACTGGTCAAATCGTGACCCCACTTGACCTTCAAAATGGACAATTCAAGGTCAAAGCCCGGACGAAGTCGGGTCACCTTCTAGTATTATATAACATCAGGCGGGCGACAAAAACAACTGAATGTCTCCCAGGTCAGCGGGCGACAGAATATTTTGTCGCACGTGGGCCAATCAGAAGGGATGAGGATAACCATACATGTTGTCAATGGAATCAACATCGTGATGGTTTGTATAGTTCCTCGACGACTCTTCCTTCGTGAAATTAACATCTGATCTCTGTCGATGTTTCTTTATCAAATTAACCTGTTGATACAGGGGGGGGGGGGGGGGGGTCGCGCACAAAAATTCCAAATATAGGGCGGGGGTGGGTGGGTCATTTGGACCCGGAAAAAATGCGTAAATGACAAAAAATGCTAATTTTTTCCTCCACTTAAAATCACTGTTTTTGTGCTCATGTAATCTGTTAATATCAACCATATGAAACACCAGCCTATTTAAAACAAAATAACCAGAACTAACTACCATTTAGGGGTGTATGTATGCTGATGTATGTAAAAATTAATGTACCAGATTTCGACGTATGAAAGATATCTATTATATATTTTGGAAGATCTGTCTGTGTGTGTGTGGTGTGTGTGTGTGGTGTGTGTGTTCGCGATGAACTCGAAAACGGCCCAGCCGATTTCGATGAAACTTGTTATGTGGGGGTATTTTCGGCCAGGGGGTGGCATGGCATTAATTTTCAGATCCGAGGTCAACTTTTCACGTGCCGAGGTCAAATCTGTTTTTACGCTGTGTTACGGGACTTTCATTTGAGTTCGGTGCTTACAAATCGATTCGAAACAGCGCGAATAATACAATGCCAGTCATAATAATGACACTGTGAGAACCTTTCGTGTTTCCTCTTTCCAACGATATATAATGCGTATGTATCCGTTTTAGTTATCTGCCTCAATTATCAAGAATAAGTGGTACTATCTCACATCAGGATAAAAACAATGCGTAACTTCTATGACGTCGTTAGAGGTCATAACGTTAGATCACGTTAACGCTTAACCGGCCGATGCATTTGACTGTTTCAGACGTCTTGGCGATATCTCGGGCACCGATGGTAATTTATCTTTACATTGAAACTTGATAATTAATGAGCGTGTGTATATGAGGCGCGTTTATATACTTGAGTGGAAATCAAATCGGGTTAAACTGGCGGATTTTTACGGACGAAATTTGATGCATAGGGTATCTCGGTGATATTTGGTTTTTGAATAGCCCGGACAACGTCGGGCTCATCGGCTAGTCTATTATATATTTTGGAAGATATGTCTGTGCGTGTATGTGTGCGTGTGTGTGTGTGTCTGAGAGTTCGCGATGAACTCGAAAACGGCCCTACCGATTTCGATGAAACTTGGTATGTGGGAGTATTTTCGGCCGGGAAGTGGCATAGGCCTATTAATTTGCCCGTGCGACGTAACCGTGCCCTTGCAATCGGGTAATTTCAAGGTCAAACGCCCGAATATCACGGGATTTTGATGAAACTAGGTATGTGGGGGTACCTTCTGCCGGGGAGTGGCATAAACCTATTAATTTGCCCGTGCGACGTGACATTGACCTTGAAATCGGGTCATTTCAAGGTCAAACGCCCGAATATCACGGGATTTCGATGAAACGTGGTATGTGGGGGTACTTTCGTATGGGGAGTCTCATAAGCATATTCATTTGCCCGTGCGACGTGACCTTGACCTTCAAATCAGGTCAATTCAAGGTCAAATCGCCAATTTTGATGGGATTTTGACGAAATTTTATACATACGGTTACTTTTGTCCACTGAGTGTTTTGGACGGGTCGAGTCGTGACCCCAACCTGACCTCGACCTTCAAAATGATCAATTCAAGGTCAAATCGGGTAAAACCGGATGGATTTCGATGGGCACTTTTGTCGGGTACTTTTGTCCGGGCAGTGTTTTGGACTGGTCAAATCGTGACCCCACTTGACCTTGACCTTCAAAATAGACAATTGAAGGTCAAAGCCCGGACGAAGTCGGGTCACCTTCTAGTCTATTATATATTTTGGAAGATCTGTCTGTGTGTGGTCTGTGTGTGGTCTGTGTGTGTGTTCGCGATGAACTCGAAAACGGCCGACCCGATTTCGATGAAACTTGGTATGTGGGGGTATTTTCGGCCGGGGGGGGGGGGGGTGGCATAGGCATATTGATTTTCAGATCCGAGGTCAACTTTTCACGTGCCGAGGTCAAATCTGTTTTTACGCTGTGTTACGGGACTTTCATTTGAGTTCGGTGCTTACAAATCGATTCGAAACAGCGCGAATAATAAAATGCCAGTCATAAATGACACTGTGAGAATCTTTCGTGTTTCCTCTTTCCAACGATATATAATTCGTATGTATCCGTTTTAGTTATCTGCCTCAATTATCAAGAAGAAGTGGTACTATCTTCCATCAGGATAAAAACAATGCGTAACTTCTATGACGTCGTTAGAGGACATAACGTTAGATCACGTTAACGCTTAACCGGCCGATGCATTTGACTGTTTCAGACGTCTTGGCGATATCTCGGGCACCGATGGTAATTTATCTTTACGTTGAAACTTGATAATTAATGAGCGTGTGTATATGAGGCGCGTTTATATACTTCAGTGGAAATCAAATCGGGTTAAACTGGCGGATTTTTACGGACGAAATTTGATGCATAGGGTATCTCGGTATCCGCGCTGGGCCGATTTCCCGGTATCTGCTGGGCCGATTTCCACCATTTTTGGGGTGTTGGTGTTTGACCCCACCTGACCTTGACCTTCAAAATGGTCAATTCAAGGTCAAAGCCCGGACGAAGTCGGGTCACCTTCTAGTATTATATATATATAAACAAATCATATAACAAACATTAAAACACAAGAACAAACATTTATAATATGCATATCCAAGATAGCCTTTCAATTGGATGTCAAAGTGTATGTTATAGCTATATATATACACATGTGTATCCCTTCAAGGGTTTGAACAAAATATAAAGCTGAGTTTATATTGATGAATTCTGTGATGAATTTTGCAATTACTTTTGACAAATTTGTTTACTGTTATAATATAATTATATGCTCAGACACGATCAGTCGACAATGCTTGCATATAAGCATAATTATGAAATGATTACCATCTTCTGTTCTTAATCCACATAATGGATATTATTTCTTATCAAGATAAACTTGATGATACAAACAAAAATAACAATTCCACTATATTCCACTGGTTTAAAACTATAAAACTAAATAACTCATACAAAAAGTTCATACTATTTGGATAACAATATGAAAGCTTATCCTTTTGTGATATTAATTCAACCACAGTTATTATTCACAAGTCTAAGCAGTTACGCACTGTACAGATACATGTAGTAAGGTAGTACTTCTGGAGTTCCAGTTATTTGACTGCCAATACATATGGTATTGTAATTATTAGTTGCATGTTCATTATTGGTTGCTTTGATATTCAATTTAGGATATAGCAGGATAGAGCAATGTAACTATAAAAGTAGCTTTTGGTATTAAAGTCTCAACTTATTCCATATGGAACATAAACTTAGAATATAAACATGACTAATATGAACTTTGTTCTTGAAACTAATTATAAATCATACTAACCTGGATCAAACTGCCCAGGTAATCTATGCAACTCTCTTCATGCGAACTTTCTCAGAGTCATATATCTTAACTGATCTTAACTGGACAGTCTGATCCAGGATGCTTGTTCTTATAATGGGTTTCCATGTGATACGTCCAGTAAACCATATTGCACAGGGGGCACGTACATGTATATGGACGGTTTGTACAAGGTGACCGTGGCTTGGATATCTCCGCTGGCTTTAAACTAAACTTTATACTCTGATAATAAGTTAATAATACTACCAATTCTTCACTAATATTGGTATATGTAAATCTGCACACCAACATGACATACATACATGTATTTAGACTGTGATATGCTGTGAGTGTGACTTTCCTTGTGTCCCATCATACCCATGTGCAGATATATATCACAGAAATAGGGGAGATGAAATTTGTTCTACCCCTATTACTACAGTATTACTATTGGGCATTGGCTCTAAAACATCTTATACTATTGTTATATAAAAGAATATGGAGTTATTGAGGATATCAGGACATGTATTACCTCATAATCATTATGTTTTATGGCATTGGGACTTAATAAATAATAAGAAACGGAACAATTCTTTGCTAGGCTATGATTTGGTTTATATTTTATGTTTTTTGTAAGATTTTGGGGGTGGGTCCCAAAAAATGGTCGGAAAAAAAAGAAAAAAATTGCAGCTAGAGGGGTGGTGGGTCCATGAAAGGGGCAAAAACATTTTTTTCGCCCTATATATGTAAATTTTTTCCGCGACCCCAATTATTTGTGACTCAAGGTTTGCGATCCATTTATAGGGCAAACCTATATTTCACTTTGATATTATCTTATCTATTTGCTTGGACAAAATAATTGTGAACATTGTCAGTACAGTGGCCAGTGTACTTTCATATTTTTCAAATATTAGCTATCCATAGTTTTGTATCATGATAACTGGCGTCACATTGCACAATTTGGCCACCCATGGACTTTACGAGATAATAGTACACTCTTAGAACAAATGTGTATAAATACTACACAATATGTGTTACATTTGATCTTAAACAAAATTGTGTAGAAATGCAACATGACATAAATGTGTCGGTGGAATTTTCTCAACATTGAATATGAGTGAATATGTGAGTATATTATATTTAATATATGAGATATTTTCTATTTGAGGCATAAACCTCGTAAAAGCTGCCATTATAAAAAATTGGCAGCTGCTTTAAAACTTTGTGCTACACAATTATGTGTTGTTCAGTTTTTACACAAACATAGTGTATAACAAAATTTAAAGCTGCTGCCAATTGTTTGTTCTGTGGTAGCCTTTACGAGTTTTGTGTCTCCAATAGAACACATTTCATCCAATAACTATGATACTCTCACATATTCAATCATATTCAACGTTGATGATATTCCACCGACATATTTAATAATTATATGTCATGTGTCATTTCTACACAATTTTGTTTAAGATCAAATGTAACATATTTTGTGTAGTAATTATACATATTTGTTCTAAGAGTGTATCAACTAAAGCGATACACATGCACAACTCATTAAAACAGTGGAAGGTACACAATCCGATTCGATGATCCCCATCAGCCAAACACGCCAAGGATTATATAGTAAACTATATGTAATCGGGGTTCACGATTAGATGGCTAGAGGCATCTAATCGCGAGCACAGGTGGCACGTGATGTTCGATTGAATATCAGAATGTTGGATATCATATAATCCCATATCCCATAATATGTCAAATATACGGAAGTCTCAAAATATATAGTAGACAATGAAAAAGCGAAATAGGAAAACACAGCGAAATAGATTGAAATATAGAGCGAAATGTAGAAATAGGAAATAAACGAAATAACGGACATACCCACCCAACCAAATAGAAGGATTTGACTTATATTTCATCAGAGTTGACCTATTGTGGTGTTGCAATTTCTCATATCAATCGCCGTTATTTCGTGAAAGTACATTCTTTATAGAGTTATTACCCTTCAGATTAAATATGATATTCAATCGAAATCACGCGTGCCTCCCGTGGTCGCGATTATCTGCCAATAGCCATCTAATCGTGAACCCCGATTGCCTATCTTTTGGTAGAAAAACGTGTGCGTATTAGGTGTCCCCATATCATCAGATTCCAACAACAATTCTCGAAATGCCGCTTCAGTTAACATAATGCTGACCACTGTCAACTATAGTATAACATTGCCCAACAGTGTTATATATCAACATTGTATTCAACGCAATATGGCATCGAGAGTGTCGACTCGTATCAAATAATTTTTACCCCCCCCAAGTCAATGAAATAGTAATTTAGGAGCGTTAATTCGGATTCTTAAATGTCTGCTGTGATAAATGCAATCGACATGTCCAGAAACTTTGATGTTATTGTACACATGTGTACGGCGACACAAATTTAATTAGTTGCCCACGATGATCGGTCAAATTATCTCTCGTGTCCATTCTGGTTCTATTGCCGATATTATCACAAAGCAGTTACCATATGTGTTATTTGTAACGCCATTTATATCACGCTTGACTTGGTGCTCGTTCTGGATTCGTTACACATCCACATTTGTTATGCATATAGCCGTGGCCGGCAGTACCGTACTTCAGCTTTATCGATTCACTTCTTCACAATACAGTGCGGTGCCAGAAGAGGTGTTTTTTCTGTCATCATGTTCTCGTTAAGGAAAGCATAAGTCACGTCTCGTTGAAAGTGGCATACGTGGATTCCAAGTAAACACCGGGTCTCCCGTTGTCACTGTAAACAATATTTATTCCCAATACAAAACAAGATTAATATTTTAACAAAATGCTAATGGGTGATTGGAATGGGTGATTGGAATGGGATGAGACAACAAGCCTATTTTGGATTTTTTGGTAAGTCCTCTCCCAGCTGTGAGAACTTCGCGGTCAACACAATCACAAGTTTCAATGGATAATGTCTGTTACAGGTTTGCTGCATATAAAGTTCCAAAACTGACGGACAGTAGCAACCCCTATTTCAAAAATGGAGTTGGTTTCTTCTATCTTGATGACAAAAATCCTAAATGGACTCAGTCACCGATCCCAACCAACAAGCCAAATCAAGCCATCTATAATACGCTGCAGCAGATTTATGATGCCAAAAAATCTAAGCCGGTAAGTAAGTCAATTAGTATGTAATTACTGAATGTATTCTCCCATTCAGTTATAATATATATAGAGAATGGTTAACTCCCCCCAGTAATGAACGAAGTTTCTCCTCGAGCGAGATGCAGAGGATTATTTTAACCAGGCGTTATATAGCCGAGTGAAAATAATCCTCGCATCTCACAAGATGACAAACTTAGTCCGTCACTGAGGACTGTTAACTATTGTGTTTATTATATTATTCTACAAGTTTGTGACGACCAAACTCTAATAACAGGCATTTGTAAAAGGATCCGCTCGTTAAAATGACATTACCTTTCAATGAGCGTAACCCAGAACGTGCTCTCGAGCTTGGGATAAACAGTCCGTCATAGAGTGGAGAAGGGTAAACCCCATGGGAGAAGGATAAACCCCATGGGAGTAGGATAAACCCCATGGGAGTGGGATAAACCCCATGGGAGTGGGATAAACCCCTGGGAGTAGGATAAACCCCATGGGAGTGGGATAAACCCCATGGGAGTGGGATAAACACATGGGAGTGGGATAAACCCCATGGGAGTGGGATAAACCCCTGGGAGTGGGATAAACCCCATGGGAGTAGGATAAACCCCATGGGAGTGGGGTAAACCCCATGGGAGTAGGATAAACCCCATGGGAGTGGGATAAACCCCATGGGAGTAGGATAAACCCCTGGGAGTAGGATAAACCCCATGGGAGTAGGATAACCCCCTGGGAGTGGGATAAACCCCATGAGAGTAGGATAAACCTCATGGGAGTAGGATAAACCCCATGGGAGTAGAATAAACCCCATGGGAGTGGGATAAACCCCATGGGAGTAGGATAAACCACATGGGAGTAGGATAAACCCCTGTGAGTGGGATAAACCCCTGGGAGTGGGATAAACCCCAGGGGAGTGGGATAAACCCATGGGAGTGGGATACATCCATTAGAGTGGGATAAACCCAATGTCAGTAGGATAAACCCATGGAAATATGACAAACCCCTGGGAGTAGGATAAACCCCCTGGGAGTAGGATAAACCCCCTGGGAGTAGGATAAACCCATGGAAATATGACAAATCCCTGGGAGTATGATAAATTCCTGGGAGTAGGATAAACCCAAAGGGAGTAGGATATACCCATGAATAGGATAAATCCCTGGGAGTATGATAAACCCCTGGTAGTAGGATAAACCCACGGGAGTAGGATAAACCCATGGAAATATGACAAATCCCTGGGAGTATGATAAATTCATGGGAGTAGGATAAACCCATGAATAGGATAAACCCACTGGGAGTAGGATAAACGCCCTGGGAGTAGGATGAACCACTGGGAGTAGGATAACGCCCTGGGAGTAGGATGAACCACTGAGAGTAGGATACATCTATGGGAGTAGGATAAACCACTGGGAGTAGGATAAACCCACTGGGAGTAGGATAACCCCCTGGAAATATGACAAAACCCTGGGAGTATGATAAATTCCTGAGTAGGATAAACCCATGGGAGTAGGATAAACCCATGGAATAAGATAAACCCATATGTGTAGGATGAACCACTGGGAGTAGGATAAACCCCTGGGAGTAGGATAAAACCTGGGAGTAGGATAAATCCCTTGGAGTAGGATAACCAAATGTCGCTTCTGGGAGTGGGATACGATTTTTATTTTGACATAAAAAGTTAATGGAAGTATAATAACAATGGACTGGCCACAGTTCATGAGCTTTCACTAACTTCATCATGGCTATTCAGTTTACCATGTATGTTCAGTAAGTTCACCATCGATATTCACTAAAATCATCATGGATATACACTAAGTTCATCGTGCATATTCACTAAGTTCATCATGGATATTCAATAAGTCCATCATGGATATGCAGTAGGTTCATCGTGGATATTCATTAGGTACATCTTGGCTATAATCAGAAAGCAGGCAGAGAAACACTAAAGATTTATTTGTAGGAATCTTCAGCTACTGTATTTTACAGACGGCATTAAGGGGTCTCGATGGCTCAGTCGGTTTAGGATACTCGACTGTCTGGCCGTCCGCTCAAGCGCTAGCGATGAAGGTTCAAATGCACATGATTCAATCGTGGACTTTGTAACTCGAAATCTGGTTATAAATCGTTATATGGTGGAGTTGCCAGTTACTCGCCGATGACCGGTTGTTTGCCGCATGTGGTCGACGAGTTTAATCGGCATTGAAATAGCTGTTAGATTAGCCGTAAGTGTGCGAATTTCCCCACCAATAAAACTGGCAATATCGAGATATGACCACAGTTGCTGAAAGCGACATCATTCAAGAAACGGTATTAGGTTCAGGGTTCACGCTTGCCATATAATTGTTTTTGGCAAACTTGAAAACTAGAACATATAGGATCATTAGTGCAAAACCATTGCAATTGCAGTGATACGCTTATGTAGTGCCATTGGAGTGGAACAAATATTTTACTTCATGACAATGAATTGCTCATAAGGCAACGTTTGCCTATCTTTATTTAATATTGTGATTTCCAATTTTCAGAAAACAGATTATATGTTTGCCATGTACAATGATCATCCTCCGAATCAATATGTATCATCTATTCATGGACACACTAAAGGTGAGACACTGCATGTATTGTAGAAATATTCAAGAGGAACTTATCATACGAACTTGGTTGTGTTAATGTTAATGGTCATGTTTTGTCTTTCGGCATGCTGATTGGTATATATATCGATGGTTATAATTCAAGCAATTATAGACAAATTGCTTCAAACATATTTGCCTGAAGGTATCGATAGCATCCATTGTTCTGTCTTTAGCTATTTCCCAGCGAAAACATTGGTATCATATAGGTTTATATCAAAGATTGGTAGCTGCAGTGAATATCCAGTTGACTATATACATTCAAATTATATACATTAAATATTTACATTTGAATTAGTAGTTGTTATTCTATAAATAATTTGTTTGTTCTAAGTGAAACTAGTTAAAATATAATATATTATATTATCACATCGCTCGAACATACATGTATACATTACGTATCCTTTACTAAAGGTGCCATTCCATCTAATCTGAAAGCAACTAGAGTACTACCCAAATATAAGTTAAACTAGAGGTATGACTGTCCCAATGGGACTAAGGATACTCCCCTTTTTTTTAAATACTAAGATGTTTCACATGTCAGTAAACATTTAGTTAAAATAATAAAATAACAGTTCCCACTGCAGGTGTACAACCCTAATCTTAAACCTATTGACCAAAACATGTAGGAATAAAAGCTTGGACAAAATTATGCATGTTGCGAAAATGTTCTAAGCCGAAAAAGGGAAATAACTCCACACACAAAAGTCGGACAGACATCCTAATCGCAGGTGCACAGGTTCCCATGGTACTAAATATCAGTGCCAAGATTATAAAACATTGACCGAAAAATGTAGGAATAAAAAGTCGGACAAAATTATGCATGTTGCTAACAAATTACTAAGTCGAACAATTGGGATAACTCCACCAAAAAATGTCGGACAGACGTCATAATCGTAGGCGCACAAGATCCCATGGTACTAAATATCTGTGCCACGTTTAAAAAAAATTGACCTAAAAACGTTTCACGGCAATTGATCAAAAAATCTCCGGACAAATTTGTGTCCACGTACTGGCCAAAGTATACTTGTGGGGTGACTGCACATACCCATGAATACTTGTGGGGTGCGATCTTTTGTTTGAGTAAATTGTGGGGTGCAACCCACAACTGACGATTTTTTAAAGAGCGTATTTTTTAATTTAGCTTTGCGCTGCCGCTAAACTATTTGCAGAATAGTGCATGACCACAAAGAGTTAACGATGGATAGACCATGGTCATCTTGGGAAAAGGCTAAAGCTGTTAAAGAGAGACAGACATTTCTACTTTTCGATCGGCCTATCCAGCCAGTATACAAACGAACTATTGTCAAATTATACATGTCAAGGCTAGCTACCAGGCATAATGTGGATGCAATCTTAAGGAAATTTGACAATTGTTTCTATTATTGCAAATGATGATCATAAGTTTAGAAGTGTTTTTTCCTGTCGACATCCTGTTATTGAAGACAGTTGGGCGATTCACATCAGCTGCGATGACGCTTGTTTGTTGTTGTGAAGTGAAGACTGCTTCCTTGTTGCTTAACCCTGTCTTTACTAAATGGACAATATTTACTATAAATGCAGAATGGGTCCTATTTATTGAAGAGAAGGGCTCAGCTGATCAACCTAACGTAATTTGTTAAACTGGATATCACATCAGGGCACTGCTCATCAATGAGTACATGAATTTAGTAGAAAACTATTAACACTGTCTTACCAATACTCATTCACTGGGACGGGAATTGCACTTATTATCTGAACATTTCGTTTGCTTATATTTCAAGAACACCCCGGCTCGAGATGATGAATTTGGTTAATGAATATATTAGATAATAGCGAGTTTGCGATTTCAAACCGTTAGGCGTACGCGTACGGGTAGCTACCCGTACCGGTATACATTTTGTAAACTGTTTTGTGGGTAGAATTCAGCACATGATATATCTTTAATACATCCTCTGTTGAGAGTCAGCTTATGTACACTGCACACGGATAGAAAATACAATATATACACAAGGATACATAAACAAAGACAAGCGGAACACATGTGAATGAACGCACTGCATTAGGAAAGAGTGCTCCGCATAACGTTGCACGCGTGCAGAAGGAACACAGCGGCGTCCACGATCAGTTCCCCGGAGTTACAACAAACATCTATCCATTCACACAGGGTAGTACTTCCTAGAAGTAGTTCCGTTAAGTTCAGACATGACAGGGATTGCAGGCGATCGAAAGCCCGGATCCCGAATACGTCAATAACTCTCTCCAAGAAGATATCTCGTAGATGTATTAACATACTTGCTTTACAGGAGAATAGCGCGTGAGTAATCTCATTGTAAAATAAGCCACACTGAGCACGACAGTCTATTTGGGTATGAGGTTTTATTTAATAGAAGGACCAGATGACGCAGCTCTCTCGATCGGTGACGGTTGTGCAAAAGCAGAGACCATATTCGCCAGGAAGACAACGGATCGGCGTTGCATTTCAGAAATAAAGAGAGATCAGTGTCGGATGAGACAGAGTTTAACAATGTTTAACAATGTTATTGCACGGTAGCTATCGGGCTGCTCTTTGGGTTTGGGTTCTCCTTTGTAGGTTGGAATGATGATACCAAGTTTGAGTTTATGTGGATTATATGCCATATCAAGCATGCTATTGTAGAAGAAGCAGAGAATTCGCAGGAAAGGTTTATTGCAGAACAAATGAGGTGCTCGTTCACTATACCGTCTGCTCCGCCCGCTTTACCCCTTTTAAGTGAGCGAACAGCTGCTCGTATCTCGGTCATAGAAATAGGTTCAGATGGCACGTGGTGGTTGTCCCTGGGGTCTGAAAGCAGTTCTTCCGACAGTTCTCTCGACTTTCGAATTTGGTGTCAACGTGCTCACTGCGAGAATAGAGTATTTCAAAATAGTCTCTCCATCCAGATACTATATTACAAGGATCGCGCACAATAGTGTCATAAAATTCCATTGCTGAGCTTAGAAGTGACGATTTCTTGACAGATTGGTTCAAGCGTTTCCAGAAAGAAGTTTGATCGCATGTGGCGAATCGCTCAAGTTCATCATATATACGGCTGCTAACCGCATTCGTTTTCGCGGCAGACGCATTGATTGCTTGTAGGCCATATATTTAGGTGATATTGCTGAGTGATTTTTACCGGACTTAATTCATGAGATTCTCCTTGACTTCACATCATTGTGTAGAACTGTCAGGAAAGGGTTCCAATAATGCTTTAATTGAGAATGAAGTTTGCGAAATGTTGCGGCAAATTCGGATGCCTTTAGTAATGCTAACACAATGCGGTCATTTGTGAGATCGATCAATGTTTTGCACATGTGTGTGGTCTGAAGAAATTCAAAGTCGCCACAGTTTATATAGAAGGTGAGAAAAACCTACCTCTTACCATCTATACACCAGTCCGTTCCAGCGTTAGTGCATATGCTAGCATTCTCGAGCTCTTCTGGATCAGTAATAACATTCGACCAGCCACTATTCAGGAAAGCATCTGTTGTGATAAACAATTATCCAGAACTAAGTGATGTGTGTTTATTATTAGGCGGCTTTCACACAGTGATGAACATTCTGGGAGCCATAGGAACATTGATGGAAGGATCTGGGTTACGCGAGATAATGGAGAGAGTGTGCGCCGAAAATGCAGTGAATCATATCTTCTCAGGAAAGGCGTATTCCAGGGCAATGCGAACCACTTCCTTAGTGGACACAGCGCTTGGTGCGTTGGTGTCTTCCGAAGTTCTTTGGTGCGGAACCGATGTCACTCTTCCGGTTAGTGAATGTCTCTCGCATGCTGGTCTCCTTTATGATAATATTCTGAATGGCGATCTGACTGTTGATGACGTATCCCGCGACAACATTTTACCAGGCGTGGCAGTTCTCGTGGAGGCAGAAATAGAAGTGCTGTGCAGCCTATCAGCCACCAGTAAATACTGGTTGCAATATCAGCAAATGTTCTCTGTAATCAGAAATCTGATCAGGGCAGACAGACTAAATGACTTTGGGTTACATAAGGAGGCTACACGGGAAGCTTTACCCATTTTCGCTTCAGCGGGACATCACAATGACCTGAAGTCAGCATATTTGTACCTACAAAATATGGAGAACCTTGAAAATGCGAATGAATCTGTTCACGTGCAATTCATGGGAAATGGAAATTCCATTAAAAGGTCTGCGCGAAGATGGAGTGGTCTGGCCCCCGATTTAGTCATTAAACAAGTACTCATGCGTTCCATAAAATCCGTTGGTGGATTGACACGAGGTAGTGGCGTGAGCGACGCTCAGCGAGCCACATGGCTCTCTTCCGTACCAGCATCAGCTGAATTTAACATGTCTATGCAAACATTCACTGGTACGGTCACAGAAACTAGTGAACAACATAAAGATATTTCGACGACTCGAATGACACGAGACATTGATGATACTAAAGAAGTGATAGACTTTTTGAAGGAACATTCCCCGTTCACCGGCGACCCTGATCTGAGAAACATTGCGACTGGAGTTACTGCTGCTGTCGGCACTAATGTTTGTGATGATTTTTGTTTCGGTGAAAGTGTTATTCGCGACATGGAGAATAAAAGTGTGTTTGGCTATTCAATTAAGCGGAGTCGAAGGATTCAGACAATGGCTAGTGTTATGGCGGTTAAAACGAAAGACGGTGCAAGGATAGACCCGGCGTTGCTGTTCCAACGAATGTTTGTTCTCGCATCAAACACTGACATCAACCTTGATGATGCGCTCCAGTATGAACTGTGTGCATACCCACCGTTACTCTTTGAGTCGAATGGTGTCATGCGGAAAGCTGACAAACCACCTCTCGCCAAAGCTATAATCCGTCGTTCAATTGAGGCCACACCAACATATCCAGAGACACGTTCAGTTATGTCATGGCTGTTGACATTGACATGTAGATAGGAACGAGTCATTTTGGGGTCATTCGGCCAAAAATCTAATGAGATTGCCTTGGAAAAACTGCGTTACATACAAAGACATTGCCCAGGTATATGCATCTTCCGTACACGGAAAATATAGTGCAGCAGCGACCGTTACTGTTGTGTTCGACGGTTACAACGGCCCTACCACTAAAGATGCGACCCATGAACGACGTGCCAAATCAGTAAAATGTAGCCCCGATGTCCATTTTGTTGAGAATATGGCGTTTGTTGGACAGAAGGAGAACTTCCTCCGTAACGCTAAAAACAAACAATCCATCATCTACTTAATTGCAAATAAATTGGTGAAATGTGGATGTATGGTGGTCCACTCAGACGGGGATGCAGATACTGATATAGTACGAACTGCCGTCGAACGTGCAAAATTGGGATCTACCATAATGATCGGTGAAGATACGGATCTGCTTGTTCTACTTTTGTATTGGGCAAGCGATATCACCTTCGACATTACTTTCCGGAGCGATAAAATGCAGAATAAACAAGTATATGAGATTCGACAAATTCGACAGGCTTTGGGAGAAGACTTGTGGCGGAGCCTTCTATTTTTTCATTCTATAACTGGATGTGATACAACATCCAGAATGTTTGGAATTGGGAACCAGAAGTGCTTTGATAAACTATGTCGTGATACTTACCTTCAAGCAATCGGACATAAGTTCTTGGTCAAAGATCTCTCTGTTGAAGAGGTTGGTAACCTTGGTATACAGGCAATGCTATCATTATACGGTGGCAAGAATGAGGACACTTTGGTAATGTGCCGTCGAAAGTATTTAGTGGGCAAGGTGTCGTCTGCAAGACATTTTGTAAAGCCAGAAAACTTACCACCATCTTCTGCAGCAGCTAAATATCACAGCCGAAGGGTATATGTTCAAACACAACTATGGGCCGGAGACACGGCCGAACCCACTGACTGGGGTGGACATTAGATGGGGATGTAATGCACCCGATGATGACAGACTTACCACCAGCCCCGGAATCACTCCTCAAAATGATAAGATGCAATTGTTCTTCTGGCTGTAACAACATGAAGTGGGTGCAAGCGTCAAGGGCTGAGTTGTTCGACAGTGTGTGGAAAGTGCCAGGATATGGGTTGTTCGAATTCGAACATAGAAAGTGACGATACAGCAGCATAATATATTGAATATGAAAAATGTATGACTCAAAATATAACTTATGTTTGCAACATATGCACCAGAAATGAGAGATTCCATATTTCACCGATTTTTTAAATATTTTTGCATATTTTACCCTACAATGCAACCTTTATCAGATGATATCCTCACTGTTATTGTTACATGCAATTAATGTTGTATGGTTTGACAATGTGATGAAAAATATAGCTTCAGTCTACAACAGGCGCCACAGAAATTCGATATTCCACATTTCTCCGATTTAAAAAATACTGTTTTTTTTTTTACATATTTTACCCCAAAAATGTAAACTTTATCAGGTGATATCCTCACTTTTATTGTAATATGCAATTGATGTAGCATGATTTGACAATGTGACGAAAAATATAGTTTAAAACTACAACAAGTGCCACAGAAAGTCGATATTCCACATTTCTCCGATTAAAAAAATATTTTTCGCATATTTTACCCCAAAATGCAACCTTTATCAGATGATATCCTCACTTTTATTGTAGCATGCATTTGATGTAGTAGGATTTGACAATGTTGTGGAAAATATAGCTTCAGTCTACAACAGGCGCCACATAAAGTAGATATTCCACATTTCTCCGATTTTTCGTTATTTTTTCAATTTTTCCCCCAAAATGGAGACTTTCTACATTGGGGATGCATGGGGAGTTTTAGTATGTTGTTGTGGAAGCTATGCTGGAACGATTGACACCAAGAAAGCTTCTATTGCAATTAGTTAGTGGTTCAACCATAGATCGACTGGACTATTAGTCTACAGAATCGCTGTCTTAAAAATGATCCGATGTATACCTAATGTACATAACCAGATGTTCTTCCGCGAAAAAACTTATGAAATACGATGCCAGTGGCAATATTCAGATGACTCGAATACTCAAACATTCTTCTGGTTTATTGCCAGACTCACTTTAAGGAAAGTTCACTATTGTGTAACAGCGATTCCTATAACACGTGCTCCTGTGCCGATGAGGGATTTATTTAAAAAATATAATAGAACAAAGGGAAGACATAATTCTATTTAAAACTGAGGTACACTATTGTGGAATATCTTCCCTAAAGATCAGAAATTTAAAAGTATGAATCTATAAAATTACTCTAAACTAACAAAACAATATGTTATTTGGACTTGTAATGTGATTGTGTAATGTCTCAACAAAGCAATGATGATAATGCACACCTAATAATGGTATTGCATATTCTATTTATCAATGTGACAAAATTCATTTACATATCCATATACATACATACATATATCTTTTTTCGCAATATAAGGCTCATACGGCTTACATCAATTGGCAAGACTGGTTTACATTGTAATAATTTCATGTCATTGTTTTCTACTTGTTTAGTAAATATGTTCTGTTCAATGTTCCTGCTATTGGCTGCGGGCACACGTATCACAGTAGCGATGGCATAGTAGGTGTGACAATTAATTATGGTGCAATTTTGGTGACAATTGGTCGTCATATTCCTGTGCCATAGCGAGACATGTCGCCCGCCGCACATTCACACAATGAGTCTTTTCCAAGCTCTATCAGCGTCGAGATCGACATCTCAATGATTTATCAAACCGAATGTCTTGTCGCTGTTGATCGTTACTCAACACGCAATGTTATATTTTTAATGCTAACACACAAGACAATTCTGGACGACGGGCGTGCCATTTTATGTATCGTAGAGAATACAATGTGGCTAAACGTAATGAGTAGAGATCAACCTTGGTGAAACTCAATGGGTTAATTGGTCAGTCGACTCACTGCGAATATGCGGCGCGCGACACGACTCCCTATGGCATATAAATTATGTTGACCAATTGTCACCAAACTCTACCATAATTAATTGTCACACCTACTATGCCATCGCTACTGTGGTACGTGTGTCCGCAGCCATTCACATTAATTTGATTATCTGCAGGCGCGCATATTAGATGAGTGTAGTATTTATGTTAAAAGTACTATCAAATAAAGCATATTGACTTGACTTGATGTATTATGGCGCATTTATGTTTGTTTTATCTAGGAGTTGTGGCATTTGAGAAGAGTGGTGGATTTTGGATGATACAGAGTACTCCTCAGTTTCCTGAACCGGATCGATACGAATGGCCATCATCGGCGTTAAACTATGGCCAGTCATTCCTCTGTATCTCACTAAACTTAGACCAAATAGAGAAAGTGGGTAAGAAAAGCACTATATATTTTCATGTTAAACATATAACCTGTATATTCATGGCTTACTTGACTTGGTGTTAAGAAAATTACCAAACAAATTTTATATTGTATTGTTTCTTGGTCGAGTTGGACGGAGTAGACCTACGGTTTGGTGATTGAATTCCATTCGTCTGTCTTTGTCATGGCATAAGTGTTGACAGCAAACGTAATCCGAGTTTGACAAAATTTTGATCATGTATTGTACTCATGAATTAGTTTGTAAACTAGTCATGCCCGATTTTGTTTCCGACGTTATACTATGGATCCTGTTTCTGTATTGTTTACGAACATAATAACAAAGCATGTCTACTTCACCATGTTCTTAGTGGTGTTATGTTTAATCTTTCCTATCGCTTGATCATGTGCTCACGGTGAGTGTCTTGGGTCCCTTTAATTAGGATAGTCTTGGTACTAAGCGATTTTTCTGTTGTCAATTTAAAATATTGAGTTTTAGAACCATAACAAATTTAAACGGACATGGATCATTCGAACCCTAAAATTTATGGATACGTAATTCAAGAAAAGGGGTCTCAAAACATGCATATGCAAACTATTCCCGAGCTAATTCGTCGATATAGCACTAAAAACGCGTTTTGTTAGTTATATTTTTGCGTAAATTTGATATCGTTTCTCTGTTCCGGTAAACATTTTCTAATCAGCCGAACTTCCGAGTGATGCGGCAGCGCTCGTGTGTTTTCGGAAATAAGTGCATTCTCGATACCGCCATGTTTGTGACGTAATATTTTCCAAGTTTCCCCAGCGTCTCTATCATTTTCGGTACGCGATAATGTGTTTCCGTCGGATCTTATTTGTCCATGCGAGAATAATAACCTCTGTTGACAAGGATGTAACGATAGAACGGTTTTGCAGTTTGATACACAATGTCAACATGAATTTTAGTCATTTACATTGATCATTGGAACACATTGATTTTTCTCAAATATACTCTGATCGCAATTTTGTAGGCAATTATTTTCAGTTGAGTGTGTCGATGAACTGCAGTATATAGTTAAATTCCGTAGTTCTTGTTAAAGGTACTCAATCCGATCAGGCGGTCCCCATACCATCAAGATACAACAGCAACAACATTTCTTCAAGATACGCTTTAGTTATCAGAATCGATGTATTGTAACAATATAATGCTAATCACTGTCAACTATAGTATCAATTTTCCCAAAACTTGTTGTTTATCAACATTTTGTTCAACAAAATATGGCCGTATTATCACTAAAGTGTCACAAAAATTTACCGTATTACCACTTGACTTTAGAGTTATCCATCTTCATCCGCAATTTTGTCCAAGGCCCTCCGTTTACCACGTGTTTCTGGACCACATATTGTTACACATCTCGAGAAATAACAAACTTCAACAATCGATATCTGATCACTCTGAGCTCGAGTCAAATATGTTTTACCCCCGAAACCATAGTAATTTAGGAGCGTCTGATCGGATTGAGTACCTACCCAGGTGTTGAAAAATAAAAGATATCAAAAATCGATATCTGATAACTCTGAGCTTTGGTGGGTGGGGTCCTCGACTCAAGTCTAATATTTTGGTAACCCCCGAAGCCAGAGAAACACTAATTTAGGACCGAAATGAAAATTGGGATAATATGTTTCTACCTCTAATAAAAAGGAACGATATTGAAAACTGTCACTTCCCTGGCGACATACTGGCATCCGTGTGGAGTTTAGAGTCTATATATAGACACAACCAGTACATATAGGTTGCTTGGAGCACTCAAAATTAGTTATTTTATTTCACCATCAGTTTAATTAAAACTACCTGCCTCTGAGTCACAAGACGAAATGTGGGAAAAGGGCAAAGATGTAAGACCTCCAGGTCAGGGGTAAATACTGAAAAGACAAAATATAGTCTCGTCGATAAAAGTTTTGACCTAGAAAATATTTGGACTAAGTTGGTTTTTATTCCATTTTGAAGAGGAATAATAATCATATCCTCTATAACATATCCAAAATCCGATAAATCCGCTTAGAGCAAAATGTTCTATTCAAAATTGAGTCCACGATGACAATAATTGGTAGGGCACTCTATTCGCACCAAAAACAGAAGCTCACTGCTTTATCGAATCCCAGTTAAACATGTCTCACCGAGAAGATCATATAAGTCTTTTCACGTCGATGTTTGTTGTGAACAAAAAGTAATCGACTATTGTTAAATTCCAATGTACAACGCAAGTAATTTTCGTGTTTACTGATCGCCATTTCCGCTATATCCTTGGACAATAATAACCGTTTATATAATAACACACAACTCCGACAAAGGGGTGGTAATTTCGCACATAAACTCGCTGACACAAGAGTGTCAACACCATGAATATTAGTCGAGAATAGCAGTATCCATTGTAAACAAGACTCTACCGGAAGTGTCTTGGACTGTTGACCACGAATTATGTCCCCGGAATGAGATAGCCCATTGCTCGAGCACTATAGAGCACAAGTCAAATTACCGAGGAACGTTCTCTGCCTCTAAAATCACAGTTATTAGGAATCTATAGTACAGGGTCCTGGAATGCCTGGATACGCCCGCAGAAATTCCACACGTTCAAAACCTCGAATTTGTTGATGTTCTAACCTGTTCTGATGGGGAACTTTATAAATTTGAACAAAGATAGCGGGGAATATATTTCTTTGTTAATACCTGTTTCCTAATAAGCCATTTCTCAGTAGGCGGTTGTACAAGATTACATGGTTTTGGCGACTTTTGTAAATAGGGTACACTTTAAATTCATTTCCCGAAGAAATTCCATTATTATAAGTGACGTAATCAAAGTCGGATCACAAAAGTCGCACAAATCATGCGACCGTCATATAATGTCAAATGCAATATTAAGGAACATGTAGTAACCAAGAAATATATTATCTGGGTTGTTTTTTAGATGTTATAAAGTTCCATTTCAGAACATCAAAAGTTCTCAGGTCTTGATCAGATGGAGTATGATTTCCTCATGTGTGATCAGAGTAGATATTCGTGGCTTGATCTAGTAGAATTCAATCATTTGACCCTTAACTTTGAATTTACATGTTTGCAGGTGAACAACTGTTTTACAACTACCCAAAGATATACGACAAATATTTCTTACCCACATGGGAGTCGGGCTACCCCAAAATGGCGGAAGCTCTTAATGGAAAGCATCCAATGAGTGCCCCGTGGTCTTCTGTACTCAACTTAGAAACTGTCGGAGGAGTAGAAATGAGAAGCTTCGCTAAAACTAAGGAATTTGCTGGTGGTGAGTTTTATACCTGTTACATCAGGAACGTGGCTAGAGGGTCTCACCTTGGACTTTCCAACTGCACCCCCCACCCATGATGCAGACCACACCAATGAAGCAGACCACACCCATGAAGCACCCCACACCCATGAAGCAGACCACACCCATGAAGCAGACCACACACATGAATCACCCCACACCCATGAAGCACCCCACACCCATGAAGCAGACCACACACATGAAGCAGACCACACCCATGAAGCACCCCACACCCATGAAGCAGACCACATCCATGAAGCAGACCACACCCATGAAGCACCCCACACCCATGAAGCAGACCACATCCATGAAGCAGACCACACCCATGAAGCACCCCACACCCATGAAGCAGACCACGCCCATGAAGCAGACCACACACATGAAGCAGACCACACCCATGAAGCACCCCACACCCATGAAGCAGACCACACCCATGAAGCAGACCACACACATGAAGCAGACCACACCCATGAAGCAGACCACACCCATGAAGCAGACCACACCCATGAAGCAGACCACACCCATGAAGAAGACCACACCCATGAAGCAGACCACACACATGAAGCAGACCACACCCATGAAGCAGACCACACCCATGAAGCAGACCACACCCATGAAGCAGACCACACTCATGAAGAAGACCACACCCATGAAGCAGACCACACCCATGAACCAGACCACACCCATGAACCAGACCACACCCATGAAGCAGACCACACCCATGAAGCAGACCACACCCATGAACCAGACCACACCCATGAAGCAGACCACACCCACGAAGCAGACCACACCCTTGAAGCAGACCACACCCACACGTTTGCGTAATTCAATTTCAACCTTTCCCCTTGTAACATTTTGAAATCAACATTAAAATTGCTAAATTCTAGCATCTAGACTTGCGTCAAGATATTGACAAAAAGTAGGACAATATTCAAGTTACAAATTCCCCACTAACTACCCACTTCCCCACCAACTGGGGAGGGGTGGGTGTTGAAACACAACAAACCCCACGTCGCCACGTTCCTGTATGGCATGCGTTTCTTTTCATGGTGTCTTTCTGGTTTGCCTATTTGGTTTGCTAAATAATACCCACATGAACGTATTTAATAGTGGGTATTCAAGATTGCATGTACCCGGTCTGTCCATGCGTTTGTCTGTCTAGCCTTCTAGCTGTATGTCCGAGCAAATATCGTAGCTATAGGTTATCGGAAATTCGTCACAAGTATACAATGATGTTGTTCTCACTTCCACAATTCTTCAACATTGTTCATATGGAAATGTTGTACGAACAGATTTAACAGCTGTATGGTTATCAGATCTCAAGGGCATTTTATAAGGATGTTAGCCATCGTGAGGTTTTGAATAGAAGTGTACACTGATGTTGGCCATGAGGCGGGCTTTCATAGAAGCACACAGCGATGTTGGATATGAGTAGGGCTTACATAGCATAGAAGTATACAGTGATGTTGGCTACGAGGAGGGCTTACATAGAAGTATACAGCGATGTTGACTACGATGAGGGCTTACATAGAAGTATACATTGATGTTGGCTACGAGGAGGGCTTACATAGAAGTATACAGTGATGTTGGCTACGAGGAGGGCGTACACATAAATGGATAAATTGAAGTGGCATACAAACGTCAAGCCTTGTATTACGTAAAGATAGCGTCCTAATGATAGGATATTCGGAAGAAAAAAAATAAACGAGGCGCAGCTGAGTTCTTTAGACAAAACAGCAGATCATGAGGATAACTAACTTAAAACCCGCCTATCGTACTGTCATTGGAGCCGACTGTCCGATATGTCTCGCCTTCAGCTGAATCGTTGTTATTGTCAACCAAACTCCATGCAGGGTTTACCTCCCTTGACGACTCGGTAAGACCGCTGCTACCGGTGACATTGTACCCACATTTGGTGGAATTCCGCGATATTAAGATATATATTATACTAAGCGAACAGAGCAACATGGTGCCCTTGTTGAGCACACAAACAATCGAACAAAATGTGTTTAAATTTTTAACCTTAAGTTTGAAAAGTTCCACTGAAACCGAAGAACTATATTTAGAAACGGTGTGATTCGATTCTCCGATTATTTTTATCAACACGGCAGTCTAAACGCACCTGTATGCATTGTCACAACTCGCACGGCAAGTCAAACTCAAGAGTTATAATTTGCTGCAATTTTGACGTCAACAAAACTACCGCTCTGATTTTCCATTATGTCAGTATGTTATAGTGCGGGAATTGTTCTCAAAGCACACAGAAAATTTGACTTTGGAGCGATCGGGTTTTTCGCCATTTTTGCTGGAAAACCCCATGCTAAATATAGAAACACAGACTAGTACTCAGCCGGTGACAGTGTCAGGAAGGAGGTATGACTGATGCCCTCTGGTAGAGATTGATTGTCAACGGCGAAAACCAACACGTGTCAATTATGGATGTTGGGGTCTTCCCCATTTCCCAATCCGGACTCGCGAGTCTGGATGGACATCTCCGAAGTTTGACGTTGCAATGTGGATTCGGATAGTGTGAGCTATGTCTATATCCAATTTTATACTTGCACAACAAAATTAAAATTCCATAGGATTTGTTTTACCATTTATCAGGCGAATAAAACATGGCAGCTAAGGAGACGGTCAAGTGACCAATTTTAATGCGGATTTCCAAGCAAATTTGCGGAGCAAAAGTTACAGAGTCGCCAATAATTCTGAGTGACTTTTGTGCTATTGAACACAATAGGGAGTTATATTCCGGGTCAGTTTGTAACTTGTTCCATTATAATGATGGTTTCTTTATTTTTGAATTATAAATTATTTTTTTTCAAAAGTTTTCAAAAGGTGAAGTGTTGTAATTCCAGAAAAAATCTCAATACTAATTTTATTGGAAAAAGTTATAATTTAACTAGAGCATCCGACAGATAATATTATTACTGCTCAGTGATATAACTGCTTAGGATACAGAACAACTGTTTCATGGATTTCCCCGGAAATTTGCATGGAAATAACCATTCAGAATTGGCCACTTTACACCCCCTTAATCTCAATTGATGTTGTGCATTATACATATGCATCACCAACACTAACGACAACATCGAAAATAATGAATATATAAAGCTTATATCTGTACGCTCTCTAATCTGAATCGTTAATTGGCAATGAAGTCAAATACACTATTTATCAAAGATAACATATCAAATGCTCTGGCGTTGATCAAGTCGAAAAATGGTAAAACTGCCTCATTCAAAAGCTTCCTTAAGTTGTTGTTTCTATTTATGTTATGGTGTATAACACGTATAGATAGACGATTTATGATGTACCATTGGATGGAGTTTCTTGAGTTTGCAATTGTTATTTGATAGACACGGTTGCTATCGCGAATTCTAAGTATCGCTCTTTGAAATATAGTATGTAATCGGAGACGTGGCTAGATGGTTAGCGTTCGGCATGGGAATGGGTTATTTAATTTTTAACACCCATTCCACTTCTATTTAGATTTTCCCCACTGCATGGTATCCCAAAATTTCCAGTTATTTGAAAATTCTATCATGACAACCAACCCACATGATTGTAAAATTATCAACAGTGATATTTTGATTCCAAACTTTACCAACAACGTGGCTAGAGGGTCTCCGGTGGGGTGTCCACATTTGATTTTCCAAATGCACTCCTCGTCCTCATTGAACCATGCAAAACTCGTTATGTCACTTAATTCCATTTGTGTTCCACCACTTGGCCTGGATTTTCCCAACTGGTAACTGTCGGAGAATCATGTGTGAGAATTGTATTAATCGGAATTCGATGGAAAATCCTAGCATCTAGAAATCTAATTGCAGCCAAATTCAAGCATCGATTCGCTTTTGGCTTTTGTTTGTAATTTAATAGCGGGTTTCCACTGCCCATCGTTGTAGTCCAGCGCCCATCTGTTGACATTCTGACTGTAACCTGCACAATCCATTAATAATATTATATAGGTCTTAGAGTCACGGAATTGATATATGGACAATAAATAGTTAACTGTTCTGAGTAGCGTATGGTTTGTCTCCTCGAGTGAGATGCGGAAGATTATGTTTACGAGGCGCTAGCCGCGTGAAAATATTCGTCGCATATCGCGAGAGGAAAAACACCGTACGCTACTCATAACAGTTAACTGTTGTGTTCATTAAATATTCTATTACGACACATACAACAATGCAACACATGGTTAGACATAATACATTCCTAAAACTACAACATGACCAGCCGCTTCTGTTAAAATAACGCGCAAGGATACGAGTGACACAAAAAATATGACGTGGTGCAGAGAGTAGGCTAACATCTTGAGAGTGGAATAACACATTCGGTCATCTGAAAGTGGGGATACGATTATATTTTGACGTAAAAAATTTATGAATATATAACAAAATATATTACCTATTTTCAACTTGCTGGACAGAAGTGAAAGTAACACTCTTTAAGTTTACCTTATCTGGAAAGGCTAACAAGGTCGGCTCCTTCTGCTGGAAACTTTCTTATAATGACACAAATTTGTTTTTCAGATCTGTATACGGATTTTGTAGCGAAAGAACTTAAGTGTGATCTACTGGTGGAGACATGGCACCGTGGCCACAAATACCCAGACTGCAAGGTACCATATACAGTAAGTATAAACATGATTACCCAGAATTGCAACATACCCTATACAGTAAGTATAATCATGGTTACAGACTGCAACATACCATATACAGTACGTATAAACATGGTTACCCAGACTGCAACATACCCTATACAGTAAGTATAACCATGGTTACCCAGACTGCAACATACCCTATACAGTAAAATAATAATGTTGAGTCAGAGGAACCAGTCTACATGAGCTTCTGCGACAATGTTGAGAACCGTAATACATGTTTAGCCCAACATGACGAAGTCTAAGATTGACCTATCACCATGGTTTGTCGTCCGTCAACATTTCCATTTGGCATACCCAACAGGACACATATCTCATCCGATCTTCACCAAACTGTATTTGGTACTTCTGGGTGACCTCTAGATTCTCAATTCCCCCGAAATTCGTTAAATATCATGGCAAACAGCAGCCATTTTGGATTTTACATTTGAAGTCATCAGCACACCCTGGATCTCACATTTATTGGATAATTGTTTTGGAAATATACAGGCATGTTTAGAATCAAAGTAGATGCATGGAGCTATTGAATTGGAACGATTTTCGATGAAAAATATGGCCGCCGGCAGCCATCTTGCATTTTACTCGTTGGATGGCTAAATCCTTAAGCACACCATACAATCCACATCCCTGGTCCTATCGTCGAGTTTAACTTTGTGAATGAACATGAGCACCATATGTCCAAGTAGATATTCACAATTACCATTGGTATGAAACACTGGCCTTTACTTCAAGTCAATTTAAAATTGTCGTTATATATCGGACTATCGGATTATCACTGACTGTCCCCAGAATGGCTGTTACGTTGGATGTACACATTACGCTAGATTGATGACGATACAACCGATATCAGCCAAGTTTGGTGAGTTATCAGCCGAGTTTAGAGGTTTATCAGCCGAGTTTATTGGGTTATCAGCCGAGTTTAATAGATTATCAGCTGAGGTCGATAATAGGTTGCTAATATCTGATTAATAACTTATCTTGTCTCTGCCTAACATAATTTGATAATTAGTATAATAATTAGTATAATAACTATGTATTTACTAAGGGAATTCGTCAATGAGTATTCAGCAACGAAAGTGTAAACGATCATTCTTTATATCATCCAACAAATATTTAGTTTTCATTGGAACCAAATACATGTACCTATATTCGCGAATAATTAAAACTTAATCAAGATCGCACAATGGAAATCAGTTCATAACTATGATCTATTCAAGCAAGAAAGATTGATTTAGCCACAGAGGCAACAGTTTTAATTTTGAGAAATTTGAATTGAATATTGGGAGCGAATTGACCATAAAATAGTGTCAGAACCTGTTCATTTATTGTAGGTTGAGGACGTTGTGGAGATACTTCTACCTGATAAAGCGTCGTTCAAAACTTCAAAAGATCACTCCAAATGGGCGATATGTAAGGACGGAAACTTGGACAACGAGGAATGGGTCTGCATTGGGGACATCAACAGAATGGTTAGTTACTATGGTGATAATAGTTTGTTTTAAGTGTTTATTAGTCCATAAATCATGTTCGTTGATAGGTCAACCTCCAATTGGGTCATGCATTTTATCTCCCAATATAACAAACCATCACATGAACCGACGTCACATTTGTTGACCTAGTTGACTAAAAGCGGTGGATAGAATAACTGCGTGTTTTGAAAGAGCAGAGCCATAGACCAATCGAGCGTTAATTTACAGGTAGAATATACTAGTGCAGCTTGGGGTAATACCCAATATAAAAAAACTGCAGACTGATTTTCGAAAAAAATGAGCTTTATAGAAATTAATAAGGAAAAAGCTATATAAATAAAAAAAATGTAGTTACTTGTGTGTTATTGAGGGGTCTATCGCTGTGGCCATCGGAGTACATTTAGTGTAAATCGCAGTTTACACACAATGTGCACAACGGTCACAGCACTATACACTTCAATCAAACACTCAAACCGCTTTCAATTCTCAAATAGAAACTTAATAGGAGAGTGGCTATAATGCAACCTTGATGGTTTTTGAGGGAGTTGTCTAAAAGACAAGCTTGGCGGTTTGAAATAAAAAAAATCCTTTTAAACCTTGTTTTTGCGTGAATTATGTTGGAATAGCACCAGCCAATTGCATATATGGCCAATTTTCGTACATTAATCGACAATATTGGCAGTAAAGACCCCGATTAGTTGTTTATTAGAATGAAAACATCGCCTTTTTACGCAGATTTCTTGTCGATATTTGGCCGATTTCTTAATAGCCTGGCTGGAGAGCACATTTTCACCATATTGCAAAAAAAAAAAAACCCAATATTTTGCTTGGTTTATGAGCATGTCGACTAATATCCGTACCATTTGGTGCATTACATATACTTGATGGCAGAGTCTTTTCGGTTGTTTATTATTTTGTCTCTTTTTCATTAGTTATGTTTTATGGAAAGAAGTAACTCATTTTATTTCTTATAATTTAAAATACATCTGTTCATTTAAAAAAAATATTCGTGTACATTTTCACTGCTGATTATTTGGGTGGTATTTAATACATTTTTAAATTCTTTGTCCCTCCTGCATCTATGTTATAGCTCATCTGATACGAAGTCTCCAGTGCAGCTCTTCCGTCCGTCCATCGGGCCGTCCGTTCGTCAACATCTGCTCACTATGTAGCTTATTTCTGGTATGGAGGGTCCTTGGGTGACTGGGATTTGATTTGTTCAAATGGAATCATCGGATCAAATAGCTGCGGAGCCAGGGACATAGCCTTTCCCTCCATACTAACTATTCAAAGATATTCGCCAGTACGCAAGACCTAATGGAGTCATATTATGTGGGGATGATCCCTATGAGACTGGGATACATATATGTTAAATGGTGTCACCGGGTTAAATAATGCCGGAACCAGGGACTTAACTTTTCCCACCATAGTAAGTCTTAAAACGACTTCTTAATATTTTGTATGTGGAAAAGAGATCAAATAGGTGCGGATCCAGTGATATAACCCTTACCTTCCTTAGTAGTTCTTAAAACGTCTTCTCCAGAACCGCATGACGGAATATTTGGTCGGGATAGTCAACTGGTGACTGGGATTCATATTTGTTCAAATGTGGCACCTGATCAAAAATGGGCATAGCACTTTTCCGTCCAAATATTTCATTAAAACTTCACAGAGAATATATAACATATATAAATTATATTGTTCTTATTAATTGTTGTAGAGCATAACATTGCATATAAGGGGCGGTTAGCCCTTCTTTCGTTGACTCTATTTGAAACTTGTCATATACGTGAGCAGTAGTTCAAACACGTTGTATAGAAAAGTATTCATGTTACATGGCTCAACATTGTTGTGATTGATGATCTAGGACTTCTAAAGAGAAAGGCTAGTCATATACGGACAGAACTCGGAGATAACATTTTACCACCATCCCATAATAATTAGTTTAAACTCCGCTATAACATAAACTATTTAGCTGTTAAATTTATGTTGGAAATCTAGCTTCTCGTAGTTATTTCCGTTTATGAATATATGTTGTGGTCATGTATACATGAGCTGTTAACCCATTTAGGCATATGCAGATAATGATGCAAATATTCAAGAAGCTCTTTACTCTTGCCCATGACATGTGGATGGTGATAACATTTGCGCACATGATGACATATCTTATCTGACAGTGTGGTAAACAAATAGTAGAATGGGTCATTAATTTAAATTTAAATATGAGATTAATTCCCATGTGTTATATGCAGTATGGATTGTTCACAACTTATCTGTTGATTTAACAAGGAGATGTGATATATACCCATAATCTATCATATGGATTTGTTTAAAACTACGCCCACTCCAAATACTTTAACCCCTTCTTGAGACGCAACATAAAAGGGGTCCTACTAAACAACGAACATAAACGAACATAAACGAACACAAGTCCAAAAAAAGCGCGTGCGCGTGGATTCCCTGTGTATGAGTGTGGTATTATTTCCAACTTTGATGACATATTTGTTTAGTTATTATCGTTATTTGAATACAAAGCTAGTAATCAACGAACACAAACGAACTTAACATTTGCCGAATAGCACTACAAGGCGTTAATCAAGGTGTTAATTAACTACCTCTTACTATAAGCTTATACTCTGTCTCTTTGTTCATTACACAGTACTGAGTTGTTTTTATACAGAATATACGCGTAGTGTTTCTGAATAACAAATTTAATCCACGAGTGGGATTGGCGATCTACACCACGAGCTTCAGCACGCCAATCCTACGAGTGGATTAAATTTGTTATTCAGAAACACTATGCGTATATTTTGTTTATGCCACGATCTTTACAATGCGATGGATAAACACTTTTCCGTTAAAATCGTACGGAGAAATTTTAATCCACTCTGCGAAGTTTGTGCCACGATCTTTACAATGCGATGGATAAACACTTTTCCGTTAAAATTGTATGGAGAAAGTTTCATCCACATTTTGCGAAGTTTAATCAACAGTAGGCACGTTTAGTCAACAGGTGTTGATTAAATGTAACATTTAAACAGATGGCTTTATTTATATAGTAAGATAGGCGATCGTGGTATAAACTTTGTTTAACTCCTCTCAGTCTTTATCTCGGCTTGGGACCAGAAGACTTGGAAGAAGTCAGCCGGATTTAAAGTTATATGTTTTTGAAAAAATTAAGTAGGCACGGGCTCATTTCGCTGGCGCGATTTATTACGTAAATGCATCTTTGGAACTCGCAAATGATTTTAAGATTTGTCATTGATACATGTCATTGCTCTGTCTCCTTTTTAATTACACATCTCTGAGTTGTTTATTTCATTCACTATAAGACTTTGTTAAACTTCCCTCAGCCTTTATCAGAACAATCGACCAGCAGACTTCATAGAAGTCAGGCGGATTTAAAAAACATTTCAGTTCAGTTTACTTTAAAATCCCAATATTTTGAGGAGATATAATTAAAATGAAGTGCCTATTCTGCATGCGTGGACCTCTTTATCTGCACTGAGATCGTACAAGTGTTCAATACAGCAAATCAAAATTAAAAAATTCCTAAATGTTGGACGAATAACAATTGTGAAAGCGTTAACAAAAATAATATATATTCTTAATTTTGTGAGTGACAATTCCAAAATCCAAACTTCTACTCGTTGAGCATTAGCAAGCTCCACAGAAAGAGCAGTGTGATATATCTATATCTATATCTGATCCATCTGTTCCAATTTCCCTACATATCTTCTGAGCTGATAAGAAACACTTTTCTTACTGATCCCAAGTATTCCCAACCAAACAATGTTGTGTATACAATATATGACCAACGAATGACCAACCATCTCTCAGTTATTCGATTAGATACGAAATGACCAAGATATTCGATTAAATACAAGGAGGATGAAACTAAATCAAAACACTTGGAACGCGAAACTTAATTGTTCAATCGCAGAAAAGTTGAAATCGCAAGCATTTTCAAACGCAATTTCATAGAATTAAACTCTCAGTTGCCTGAGATTCTCGATAAACAAGTGATTATAGCTTACAGAAAAAATCCGAGTTTGCGCGACCGGCTCGTTCGATCAAAGTATGTCATGTTGAAAAATAACTAGCAGTACTTCTCATGATTGTTCATGTATCAATGACAACTCTTAAACTCATTAGCGAGTTCCAAAGATGCATTTACGTAATAAATCGCGCGAGCGAAATTTAAAAAAAATATATAACTTTAAATCCGGCTGACTTCTTCGAAGTCTTCTAGTCCCAAGCCGAGATAAAGAATGAGGGGAGTTAAACAAAGTCAAAACAACTCAGTAATGTGTAATTAACAAAGAGTATAAGCGTAGGTCGCCTGGCATATATATGAGAATCCATGGCCTAACAATTTGTTTTATCAATTTTTCTTTCATTTTTAAACAATTATTATCATCAATTATCATTTTGTTATTATATTACATTCTTTAAAAAAAATTATCTTTTTTAAAAATAATTTTTTCTTACATTCTATAACAATTTTTATAATTTGTTCTTACATTCTTTAACATTTTTTTCATTTTTGATAATATATTCTTACATTCTTTACCAATTTATATATTTTATTTACATTCTTTAACAATTTTAAAAAATAATATAAAATTTGTTAGGCCAATGCATTCTCTATATATGCGAGGCGACATATGGTCGACTCGCATATATAAGAGAATGCATTGACACAGGGTTTTCGCAACAGGAAGCTCCCGTATATTCCTTCATTTTGGAATTATTATATTGACTAAATAACTGAGATGTTCAGAAATGATTTAAAAAAACAAATTCATTCATCGCACCTCGCAAGTATTAGAGAAGTGTTTTTTGAAGAAGAAAATTTGTGTCTTTAAAGATATTCAGACGTGTACGTTTTAGATGTCTGAAGTCACATTCATAACTTCCAACATATCAATAGGTTTTGGATATAATTACAAGTACTTAAAAATATGTCATTTGGGCTGGAAACAATCAAAGTTTGTAAAAGTTTTTGCGATAAACGCTGCGTACCAGCCTTCTGTTTTATTGAATTCCGAATACCGGATAAACTGGGCGTAGATGTATGAATGCCAAGTAACAGTTAACACAGTGGAACAAGAAAACTAAGATGCATGCATCAGATCGCCCGTGAACTATTTATCATAGAATTCTTGTAGCTATCGATTATACATTTTGGAATATCTGTCTGTATGTATGTGTGTATGAATGCACGTATGTATGTGTGTTATAGACTCGCACACCGCTCGACCGATCAGACTCGGATTTGTAAGATACAAAATTGCTGTCTGTGGTCATGTTTTTAACGAAATTCGGAAAAAAATAGATCACTCTCACCCTGGTTATCCAGAAGATCATTGTGGAATCTGGTGGCGATCGGACAATGTATGTCGTCTGTAGGATCAACCAAATGATTTAGCCATACAAATAGTAAAACTCAAGATCACCGCTGTCAGTGATGTTTTCACAAGGAAATTTTGAGAAAATAATATGGCCCACATCTAGTGGTGACCCAAACTATCCACATGAGAAAAAGTTCTCCAATAAATTCTGGCTGCAGGGTGTGCCAATTGATTCAAATTTGAAATTTGGCAGGGTGTACTGCTGGTGGCCATGTTTCCCCGCAAATTTGATAGACTAATGAACAAAACCACTGAATCCGTTGAATCAATATACATATACACATATATATGCATTGTTATCCACACTACTGGTATATAAAGGTACTGAAAATAACTATATTATACTAGTATACACAAAATAAACCATGTATTATGGCTATGGGTTCTAATAGCCGAACATGACAGCTGAGAACTTGGTGTGAATTGAAGAGTAGTGGGGTCTCGAGAATATCTACTCCTCCACGTTAGAAACATGCCATTAAATAGCATAAGTATAATCTAGCTCGAAGACAGAAGTGATCCATCAAACCGCTCTTAATTCAACCAGGTCATCACATCCCATGTATGGTCGATCACATGATGATCTAGGTGGAATCGGGATTCTCAAAGTACCGCCGGGTACCACACATGCCGGTACCGGTATCGATACTTTGCTAGTACCGTGGTTCCTGTACCGGTACTGGCAAGCCATTTTATAGGAATATCTGGAGGTAATACAGTGCTGAAAATCACAAGCCACGAACTCTATTATTAACATGAACTAATGATAATTTGATATCAGAATAAAGAAACTATTTCGGGATAGTAGATACCATTTCGGAATATACTAACAAACTTTCCCGTAGAGTTTAGTGATGCGCAAATGACAACATAGACAATTCAATCAACCCAAATAGAACTATTCGTTGCACACGTGTTGTGGTTTTAACTTATTGTTCTTCTGTGTGTGATAAACTGATAGAAAGTAACGCGACACACGTCGGTGGTTTTCACTTCACAATATTCAATCAGATTAAATGTATTTGCAAAGTCGCGCGGTCGGCCATTTTAAATCTAAACAATAATGAGTCATGTTAGGCAACAATTTCTCTCCACGAGTTCCTATACCAAATATGAACTATCATGTCTATTCAGCAAATTACATGTACACTGTGCACGGTTCGTGGATATTCGTTCCCGATTTTATTATATAACTGGAGGTTCCATGAGTCCCATTTAAATTCAAAATGGTCTACCTAATATATGCAAACTGATACGACATGCGAACGGGTACGTGTGTATGTGATTAATCAAAACATGTGGGCCATACTTGTGGGTGGGGTCGTTGGTGAGTACATGATACGAAATTGTAACTGTATAATTGCAACAACTGGGCAAAAATAAAGGCAAAAACATAAGATGCAATCACAAGTTCCCAACACAAAATAATCTTTAAAGATTAAAACAATATCACAAGGCCGTGCTTTCAAAGAATTGGAATTCAACCATTGAAGAGTTATAATAGACACATAAAAACCAGGAACCACCCTTCCGTGACCGACCTCTCACGCCATGAATACAATCACGATCGATGTGCATCACGTGTAGTTTAAAGAGCGAAACTTGATACTACTGTATTTTGCCAGACAGCCTGCTGATCTACGAACGTGCATATATGCAACCACAGTACCGATTACCGGCGGATCTGCACACCAGCACCGTTACCGCAAAAAATGCCCGAGTACGCGGTACCGGTACTGCGTACCGTTGAGAAGCCTGGGTGGAATTGTTGTATAAAAACAGCACTAAATGTAAATATAAAATAAAACAGTGCTACATCTTATTACAGATTATTTCCACATATAATCAGTGACTACAGGCAGTCTAACAAAATACAGTTTCAGTGACACTCGATCCGAAGAGGGGGATAATTTCATCTGTTACAGTCAATGGAGCGATTATGAATCTGGAAAGCTGAAATTTCTAAGTAATACTATATATCGACATGACGAGTATAGTGTGTTTCAGAACGAAAAAGTTGAATAAAATCAACACATTTGTAAATTTAAAAACAATTCAAACGTTATTGTATTCCATGTTCCATCCCGGACATATACACCAAATTTCAATAATATTCATCGAGAAACAACGGACCAAACGCCATATAACACCCCGTATACATCTGTTATTCCGAGCCGGCCTTTTATTCCGAGTTGGCACACAGCGACTGGGGCGAGTTAGCCCTGGGGCGAGTAGGCCGATTCCGGCATCTTCTATAATTTGCAGCAAGTATCCGTTTACGCTAGTTTACGCGTAATATAATTTAGAAAGTTCCCCAATTAGTATCGTAAATAGAGCGACTGTATTTGACAGAGGCTGCCTCTGTTATTGATTATCATATTGTTATAATTAAAAAACGACAAATGCACATGCCGTTCAAACGTAGTAGTCTATTTTCCCCATGTTAAACGACATCCGCAAAAAACAAATAACGCTAACCTACTGCAAATGTTTTACACGACAACTGTTAACATATTTGGGCTGAATTCATCTGATGTGGTACGATTCCTCAAAATAAACAACAAACCATCGTTACTTGGAAATGTAGTTTGGGCTAACATTTACACAAATCCTCCAGCTCCTCTATCCTGACACACACGTCAGATGAAAAACAGCCATCAGAGTAACGCCCAAATAGGGCGAAATGAATCCCGCGTACCGCCTGAAAAAGACCAGAATCACCAAAACAAATATATATGTGTGTGTGTGTGAGAGAGAGGGTGTGTAGGGGTGTGCGAGGATGGGTGTGTGCGTGGGTGATACCATCAACTATGTCATTCATGTGAACTCAAATATGTAGATTTGACATGTTCAATATTTAACCAACCCTGACCGATCTCCCCTGCAATGTCTTGCATAAAACAACGGGAAAATTGAGAATAATTGTATGTATCCACATAGAGGTACTAACATTTAATAGTTACATCATTTTAAGTCCATAGTATTTTTTACCATTATAAATGTAGTTACCAAAAGTTTCATAGAATAATTACATTAAAGCGGAAGTTAATTTTAAGTGTAGGTGACTGGAATCTTATTCAAGATCAGACACTGGACACATACAATTATATACACCAAAATAATCCCAATGCTAAGAAAGCGGTGGCGAAAAAATTGTCGACAGCCTTGAATTAGTAGACGTCTGACGCATAAATAATCCAGAAGAAAGACGATATACATGGAGGAGAAAATCTCCAATAAAAATGGCACGACTCGATTATTTTATGATTTCATCTGATATGCTAAGCCTAATTGGAGCAGGGCCTATAATTCTGCCGGGTTATAGATCAGACCACTCTATTATTTCGCTGGCGGTAGACATTACCGAAATAAAAACAGGTAGAGGCTTCTGGAAATTTAATAACTCCCTCCTCCAAATTAAAGAATACTCAAATATAGTTAAAAACATTATTGAAGAAAATAAAGTCCGCTACAAATATAACAAATTCGATACAACGGTAAACAAGAAATTATTTTTAGATGCTGTTCTTTTGGATATAAGGGGGGGGGGGGGGCTACAATCCACTTTTCATCAAAACAAAAACGCCAGACCATCCAAAACGAAAATACTTTAAACGCAAGGAAAGAAACGTTAATGACAGATAATGATTCTCCTTCTGCAAACTACGAAACAAAGCATAATCTTATGAATGAGCTTGAAAACATTGAATCTGAACTTCGCGAAATTCGCCAAAAACAAATACGTGGTGCAATGATTAGATCTCGTGCCAGATGGATCGAGTAAGGGGAAAAGCCAACTAAATACTTTATGAATTTAGAAAAACGGAACTTCATATCAAAAACTTTTACCAGTCTGATCGACGAAAATGGAAACAAAATAACAGATCAAAATGCCATCATGACCCACACACGTAATTTCTATGCGAATCTTTACTCAGAGAAGCCAACTGATGAAATAAATCTGAAACAGTTTTGTAACTGAAATCATCCAAATTTGTCCGATACTCAGGCTAAAAATATCGAAGGCCCAATCACACTAGAGGAACTAACATACGTTCTCAAAAATACAAAAAACGGAAAATGCCCGGGCCCTACAGGATATACATATGAATTTTACAAATTCTTCTGGTCAGACATAGGTCCCTTATTAGTCGAATCCCTAAATACTTCTTTTTCTTCCGGAGAACTTTCAATTACTCAGAAACAAGGAATCATCACACTTATACCAAAAAAGGATAAAAATAGACAACTGTTGGAGGCCAATATCCTTATTGAATACATCATACAAGCTTGCGTCCGCGTGTGTAGCAGAACGACTGAAAAAAGTACTGCCCCACATCATTGAAAACGATCAGACCGGATTCTTAGCTGGGCGATACATCGGAGATAATACCAGACTAATTTACGATCTTATTCACAAATGTAATGAAAGCAAAATACCGGGACTCCTGCTCCTCGTAGACTTTGAAAAGGCCTTTGATTCTGTATCGTGGCGTTTTTTAGAAAGATGTTTAAACTTTTTCAATTTTGGAGTGGACATGAAAAAATGGATTAAATCCTCTATAGAAACTCGAGCTCTTCTGTACTTTTAAATGGACACATTTCACAAACTTTTAAGCTATCAAGAGGCTGTCGACAAGGTGACCCAATATCGCCTTATATTTTTCTCCTGTGTGCAGAAATACCAGCACTAATGGTAAGACAGAATGTGAATATAAATGGTGTTCATCTCGGCAGCTCAGAATATAAGATCACACAATACGCGGACGATACAACGCTTATTCTCGACGGCTCAGAAAGGAGTGTTCGCGAAGCATATTCTACGCTTGATGTTTTTGCCCGGATATCTGGTTTAAAAATTAACACAGAGAAGTGTCAGGCGGCGTGGGTAGGGCCCCGTAATTACGATAGACCAGACTTCATTCGCGACTTAAGTATCACAGTAACTGAACAATTTACCTTTTTAGGGATCCATTTTAATATTGACTTGCCAAAAATGCAAAGTAATTATGACGATAAAATGGACGAAATAAGAAAGACGATCACATCATGGAAACACCGGTTGCTCACACCAATTGGTAGATTAATAGTCATCAAGACATTAATTCTCCCCAAATTGACACATCTATTTTTAACTCTTCCTAATCCGCACCGCGAATTTTATAAAAATCTAAACACATTGCTCTATAACTTCTTATGGAATTCGAAAAGAGATCGAGTCAGTCGACAACAGATTTGCAGTAACACATCAGATGGTGGCTTGAAAATGATTAATGTGGAGACATTCAATTCATCAATTAAAATCACTCGGATACGACGCCTCATTACAAAAAAATGCCAATGGGCACCTCTCATCTCGGATCTTCCTATTTTAGATGACCCCCTGTACCTCACTTATGACAGAAAATATCTATTACAACACTTAAGCGTGCTGTCAAATCCATTTTGGAAAGATGTATTTTCATCATGGTGTGAGTATTTAAGATTGAACTCCAAAAATCAAAATGTTTTGTCGAAAACGATATGGAATAATCCAGCAATTACTATCTATGGGCGATACATCAATTTCAACTCATGGAGGGCAAAGGGAGTAATTTTCATCAACGATTTGATCCAGAGCGATGGAAAGTTTCACACGCCACAGTCAATGTTAAGCACGTATAATATAAGAACAAACTTTAGTACTTTAACCAGTATCACTCGACAAATATTGGAAATATCGAAAAAATTAGACCAACCACTGAGACGAATTGCTAGCCCATTTCTTCAAGACAATTTTGTAACTACTGTACGCGACCAAAAAGGTGGACAAGAATTTTACAGAATTCTCAATTCAACTTCCCCCACCCCAAAATCATGCAGAAAATGGGAACAAGAACTAGGTATAATCAACTCTTGGGACACTCACTTTAAACTACCGTTCACCACGACGCCTGATACTAAACTGCAATGGTTACAATATCGAATAAACACTCGAATCCTTGCGACCAATCGATTTCTTAATATAATAAAGCTAAGACAAAATGATAGATGCGAAAGATGCAAAACAGAAATTGAAACAATTTCACACATATTTTGGGACTGTAGATATGTACAGTCTTTCTTAAACAAACTGACCAAATGGGGAACTGACAAAGGCATCGACTTACGTGTTTCGAAAAAGACCATGCTACTTGGAGCTATCGCATTGGAATCAAACAGCGTGATAAACTATTTTGTACTTATTTTAAAACAATATCTTTATAAAGCAATGTTTTCCGCGAAATCACTCAGCTTGAACGAATTTTTTAATGATCTCAGATTACGTTATGACTGTGATAAGTTAAGTGCACGATGCAACATGGAAATAACAGCATTTCATCAGAAGTGGTTAATTCTGGAGAAAGCACTGGCCTTCACATAATAATATGCCCACCGACAAATACATTCCATTTATCCGGGCAACCGAAAAACATCTGTAAGATAATAACTACATATTTCGTCCAATCATCCAGACTCCAGACTAAAAGAATAATGTGGTACAAAAACGACTTAATTCAATCGACAACCATGACGAATTTCTCCCAAAAAAAAAGAAAAAAAAGAAGCCATTTGCACCGGCCTATTGTTATGACCTCATTAAGATCGATATTCGATTTTGCCGTGGCGCAAATAAATTTAGCTAAATTATGTCAACGTCGAGATCAAGACAACGTTACCAGCAACTGATACATTACAGTAACCATTCTTCTACAACATCATTCATATTGCCACCAGTGGTACGAAGTAGGCCAGACGCCCACACGCACAATGCATGTGGTCGTCTGGAACGCGCGCACCAGTCAAATGTTTGCATAAATGTAAGTTGGTTTGATTATCCCTCCCCACACGGCCCATTGACAAATGTTTGAATGCACACATGTATGTAAAATGACTGCTTATATATATATATATATCTTTGGGTAATAAACATTTAAAAAAAAAAAAAAAAAAAAATTAAGTGTAGGACGTTAGTAATGCCAACACGCGACGCCACTTTAAAGTTACCCAGCGATATTTCCAATGCATTTCCAGTTAAAAGATTTCACTAAGATGTAGTTTTCATTTTTATTTATATGATTGCATATTATTAACACAGATTTATAAAAAACGTGATTTAAATATTTGAGATCCTGCTTAATGAAAATTATTAATTTATGTCTTCCTTCCTTTCAGACAACACAAAAGAACAGAGCGGGCGGTACAGTATGTTTTAAGAATAAAGATGTATGGAATACTTACAAGGACAGCATATCAGATTTTAACTCATGTTGCAGCTCCAAGGCACACGGACGACGTTAGAGGGTCTCCATCGGGGTGGGTTGAGGGATTTCCAGTAGCACCCCTTGAACTGCACCAAACTCACAATTTTACGTAATTCCATTTTTACACGCCACTGGTGGGCTCTGATTTCCCCCAACTGGCACCTCACAGGCCTGGATGATGGGCTTATCTAAATTGACCGCTAATCTTTGACTGGCCACCGGCCCCGAAAAGGAAAAAGATCCACTGGACGGACCATGATTCGGCCCGTTGTGAGATATTTGAACCCGAAAGTTGCAAAATCCTAGCTTGTAGACTGGCCTCAAGCTTTCCAAGTGTTGCGTATTTCCACCCGATGGCAATTTAGGTAAAATATTTTGAACTGAAATAGGAAAGTATGCACATCTTGGTTTAAAGACAACAAATTCCGCGCTAATACATTGATGGAAAATCAAACTACGAGAACAATTTCAACCTATTGTTGGTGTGAATTTTCCAACTAATTGTTGTGTCCGGTATGAAATTTCAGGTAGAAATTTTGACAAGTTCTGGTGTGAGACACCACCCCCCTGATGCCACGTTCTGCAGGATGGAAATTGCTGTCTTCTTACCCTACTTATATGATATTAAACTTCTATTATTTAGAACATGGATTTATAGTTTAAAGATGTATTGATGTTTTCAGACTTCCAGTTATAAAAGCCTTTAATTTGTTTTGTTTACATGTTCATATAATATATACATGCAATTTTTAATCACCAGTGCTTTCGTATAAGTCAAGAATGTATTCGAAACCACAGTTGGCAGACATTAGGCTGATACATGTATATACCAAACAAATTAATTTTATTCTTGAACTGTTTGTTGGTTTTTCTCTACATGTATATCTCAAATAATTTAATCATAAGCAGTCAATCCACGGAATATTGTTAAACATTTGGCTGTAACACATTTATCCATTAAAGTTCATTATTACTTTGCGCTACATAATTTACCGCAACATTGGGTGATATGATCACGCCTATATACCACGTGATATGACCACGCCTATATACCACGTGATATGACCACGCCTATATACCGCGTGCCTAAAACTGTACATGAAAACTATTCGATACTTCCTACGATTTGAAAGGGAAAGTAATGACATTGAAACTTAACAACTCAGTTCTGAAAACGGAAAATATCTGGAGAACGCGCGCGCAGCGTGTCATTGCGTCATAATTGCCACTAGCCAATCAAAAATGACGAATCAATCGCGCACTCACAGGCTGCAATCGATACAATCCGGCTCCGCTTTCGATGTCCGGATCGACGTTTTGTAACCAGAACATTTGAGTGGCGAGTCGGTTTTCTGTTTATTACTATAGTTATGTGTTGGCATCTATATCATAGTAAGTAGGTTATCAGTTAGTTGTGTTAATCATGCATATATATATATCATGTGAAATTCCCATTATTAAACAAAATGAGACAAGAACACGAATAAAGATGCACAAAATGTGCACTCCCTTCTCATTGTAAACTAACATTTGAAAAAAATGCATGTTCTAGCCTGTATGGTGGATACAGCGGACAAATTAACATATACAGTATGTTTATGGGGAAGATAACTATTATCGGAGTTAACATTTAGATGTAAATTATATTTCTGGGATATATAAGGATTAGCTGTCATGTGGACTGTTTTTATGGAGATGTAACCGTGAGATAAGTGGACATAACTTGTGTAAAACCCGAAGAAGTTATGACCACTTACCCCACGGTTACATCTCCATAAAAATAGTCCACATGACAGTTAATCCTTATATTTATATACATTTAGCGAAAAAGCCACTTTTGTAAATGTATTTAAATCGAAAAGTGTATCGTGACAAAAACAGCCCAAAATACCCAATAGAACCCTTGGCGAAAGTTAATAGGAACAATTTCTCTTCATATTGAAACCCGATGATGTATTAAGTCAATCCTGCGCGAGTCCAAATGCGCCCAAAACATTACGCGTTCGTCTTTCCAAACACAATGACGTATCGATGGTGTTATGAGCTTGGTGTTATAAGCCGTTGCGTATTCACCGAGAAATAACTGCAACTAGCCACGTGGGCGCCGACCAATCAGAATGCTGGATTTAGTGATGACAACACTTAGTATGTAAATATATATACATGACGCAAGCGATTAAATTCACACATGCAATTGAATGTGAGACAACATTTTAAAACAACACATCAACATATACAGCATTTGTTATGCACTCAGTGAGTTTGTGAAGATTTATACCATTAATACGTTGTCTGACAATACGGTCATTGTTGGTGTGTACTCGTGACGAAAAACCATACTAACTGATACGCCAAAAATCGGATTCAGTAACTTGTCAATTCTTGAGAAAGAGAACAAAACATTCGGAAACAGCGTATTTTGTGCTATCGAACGGGACGATATAATGCCGAACCGGGCGATATAATTCCGAACCGGACGATATAATACCGAACCGGACGATATAATGCCGAATCGGATATCAAAAGAGGAATCGGATTGTATCTATTGAATTCTGTGCACTTGATCAATCGATAACTGGAGGTCTGAATTTTTTTCAACTTTATAACAAATGTGTTTTTAACTTTGGAATGTTTTCACTTCGGAGTTTTTCGCTCGTTTTATGCTTCTACCTTCTACTTATATTATATATATATACATGGTGGTTCTCCTGTGAAATGACGGACTAAATTATAAGAAATAACTCTTGTTTCGATTAAGGTTAGACTTATAACCAATCGTTTAAAAACAATTTTACTAAAACGCGCTACGTTTTTCGGTTATTGCTGTATAACGTTAATCGAAACAAGAGTTATTTGTTAAATATGAGGACAGTAAATGATTAGATATTTCACAACATAGTCCCTTCAATGTGGATCTTCAAAGCTGAATAACATTATATTCTAATTTCACGTTACTAGTTGTTTAATAACACAATTTATAGCGCGATAAGATCGACTTTGGCGTCTAGGGTTTCTGCGGCAGTTATTTGTCTATTTCTCTTACGACTCCAGGGGGGGGGGGGGGGTCGTAATTTTTTTTCAGACACGTATGCTGATTTTTTCCTTTCGACCCTTGTTGGGACCCACCCACCCCCGCGTCCAAATTGTTTTCCGTTTTCTGCAGTTTTTTCCGACCATTTTTTGACACCCACCCCCTTTTAACACTAAAACGGAGATTTGCGGGGAGAATTCACTGTAAACAGCTGTATATGAATTTATGTGCATACTATTTGTCATGGATGTTAACATTGACATGTAAATAGGAACGAGTCATTTTGGGGTCATTCGGCCACAAAACCATGGCTGCCAGCGGCCATCTTGGATTTCAAAATTTGCAACAAAATACAACACGATAACTGCCTGCAGTCAGTTTAGCAGTTATAATTACATTATTTCTCTTATTATAAGGTGTTTTAAGCCCAACTCATTGCAAAAACAGTAAAAAAAAACTTGCCGGAAACTGTTTTTGAGTTGCGGAAAAATTGTTTGTTTGTCCCATCGACCACCCACCCACCCGGCATACGTGCCCAGAAAAAAAATCCCCCCTCTGACGACTCGGGGTGTTTAGGCCATAATTATTCTGCGAAATCGTTTTCTCCGAATTTTGCGATTCGTACGCCAACTGCAATCACTCATTTGTTCCTGTATGTTTTAATTAGGCAAAACCGTCTGATGGTGCGATGGTGTTCGCCACACGCGGTGTGGGAAAGGCTCACAAACACCACAGATGAAGAACAAACAAACAAAAAGTCAGAAATGGAAACGCCCTCAAAATCATATTATTAGGAATATTTAAAATATATTGGGGCTTCAATATACAATTGTTTTCGTAAATATGTATGGTGACATTGGTGAGTGTGCTTGTCGATGAATCATGTGAAAACATTTTCAAAATTGGACGTGCCAAACTAAAGTTATGTTAATTATGAAATATTTACACGCAATGCGTCACTAGATAATGTGTGATTGGTCCATATACCCCACATTCCAAACTGTTAAGTGAATGGGGGTATATGGACCAATCACACATTATCTAGTCTCGACAGATTTAAGAAGTCGGTCAAGTGTAGGATGGAAGACCAACTCATTCAAGCATGGAGAGGTACAATATGTAATTCAAATAAGTATGCCTTTTACAGAATTATAAAACACGACTTCACCAAAGAAAAATTCCTCTCTTTCAGTTCGTGAAAAACGACACCGTCCAAATACTTCTGAAATTTCGTACCCGCAATCACCACTTACCAATCGAATCCGGTTCATGGATTAACTCAGATTATTCCGATAGACTATGTACTCTATGCGGTACAAATATAGGGGACGAATTCCACGTAATATTGCAATGCCCGTGTTTAAAAGACCTGCGAGTCAAATACATACACAAATATTATTATTGTCGACCAAATACCATCAAATTAAGTGAACTTTTTGACTGTAAACGACGTAAAACCTTGAAAAACCTATCTCTTTTCATTAGACGTGTTCTGATTTTATTCAAAAACTCATGAGGCATACTATATACGTAATACATTAAAATCCGACATTTGCACAAACATGGGCTGTTCTCAATGAACTGTATTATTATAATATGTGTAATTTTCACCGCGCACCACTTTTGTAATTTGCACAGAAATTATATGCACTGTATTCCATCGAGCTCTATTGTGTCAGATTTGACGATTTGAGTGAATAAATAAGTGAATTGAATGCGTATAATATGCGTTCACAATTGGCGCATGCGTTCTAATTAGTTGAAATGTCATCGAACAACATGCTATGTCCATTGTATTTATACACAAATAACCACACACGATCTTCATTATGTTGTTATACTCATCGTTGCGATATTCAGGATGTTCCTGTCTGATTTAACTCGTTCTATGCTAAATGGATTCTCCCACTCAGTTATGAAAGTACAGTACATTGGAATGGTCTTTTGTTACATGTGGAGGTGTTTTCAGGAGAAATAAGCAGACGACAGATAATAAAAGTGCTGAATGGGTCCAATTTATTGGAGAGAAATGTTCACACAATACGTACGTTCAGCAAACGACCTATGTCAACAAATTCAAAGTCGAAAATGGGGCATAACTCCATCAGAAATGGTCGTACCGAACCCAACTTGGAACTTGGCCTGTATTTTGTATGTGTTTAGACCACATACTATACTTGAGAAACAATAATATAATCATGAGCTATCATTCGTACAACAATATAATCAGCACATTCTAAGTAAAAGGGGGGCATATCTCCCACAAAAACGTCGGACCGGATCCATTTTTTCAACAAATTATGTCGAATACTATTCAAGTTATGATTCGGACAATTGTTTGGAATGAACGGTACACATACTGATGTACGTAGAGACGGCTGGATGGACGACCGCGGCTCATTTCTATAGTCCCCCGAAATAAAAGACAATAAAAAGAGAATTTGTCTTTCAAATTATTTGAACACCCATTCCGATTGAAACCTGTATAAGTAGTGTCCATTGAATAATCAAAGGAATATATTAAGCATATATTTATAATATATTTATGAGCTACGCCACTTATGCACATGCATTCCACAGGAGAACAATTTATTGAATGCATGCTATACATTTTTCTTGTTGTTGATTTAGATCTTTTCTTCCAAGATCTCTATTTTTATATAATATGAACATAGACATAAACATTTTCATGACACCCTTGATGATGCAAATTCTTTTTGAAAATGTTGTTTTCAAACAAATGTTACTAAAAATCAATGGAAAAGCTATGCAAACATATAACTGAATGCTTAATTCTATTCGAAGCTTGTTCGCTGAATAGTGATTTATATTTATGGCATTTTCAATACTCATTTCGGGCTTGGTACAATATTCGAATATATATCACACATTTCGATATTTTTCGATTGATTATGGTACTTCAGTCTGTGTGGCAATTTCATCCAAATTCACTAGAGCGATATTGATGCCGGAGGGGTCAGGATACTACGTTTTCAGATTTGTGTACTTTTGGAACAGGTATCAGACTATTGAACAAGAGACATTGAGTGCCAAGCTACATGCATAGTTCGTCCCCTGTCTTACCGCTGCCAACACATACGCAAAATGATAGGATATCACTCTTTGTTTTATTTGAGACTTTTGTAGGTTACAATTCATTCTGCATTATTCTGAGAAACTGAACTGTCCATATTCATTTGAAAATTGTCTAGATCAAACCAGAATGAACTGTAACTGTAAAACACTTCAATAAAAAATGTTAGATTTAATTAAGAAAATACACATGCTGGCAGCGATCAGACATAACGTAGCCAGGGGACTGAACTGTATTTTGCAGCTTTATTAAGCGCGCGCAAATAATCGAACCAGTCGCCAGATTCGTGGTTACCTGGCCCTTTCGGCGATACTGATAGCATGCGTGACGTAAATGATGTCATGCATGAAAACCCAATCGGTACTACAATAATAATTCAAGTTCGTTTTGCATTGAGTATGTGACTTAACTAGCATGAAAACCAAACATAAACAATTATTTTATACTAAAGAATATTGTCAGCCGGTGTGAAATAAACACAGAACCACACTGGTGTGTGAAGGAGTTGAACTTTATCGCAATCGTTTGCTATTCCGTAAGTCACAATTCGAACCTGACGGCTTTTTTTGTAACGTTGCTCCACAACAACCTCGTGCGGAAATGTTCACCTCTTTCACGCGCCTGTGCGGTTCTAACTATGTGGATTAATGGTTTAACCACGTAAGCTAGCGCCAGTGGCTTTATCTCACACGTAACTGTCGGATACTGGCGAAAGAATGTGATCGAAAAAGACTCGGTCTGATACAACGGTCATGATACCAGACAGTCTGGTTCGACTAACTGTTTTTCGCAGGTCTCCAATGGTTTCACGGAAGATATACCCGCTGTGGCATACCGAACACGGTTGATCCATATATCAAAATGTAAATATAATTTTTAAATGTAAACCAATATTCTACAATATTATCCATTTTATCTCTGTTATTGCATTTCTTTCCACGTTTTGGGGACTTGTGAATATTCTCAATTTGAAGAGTTAAAGCCACGTGGCGGATTGTGCCCCAAAATACAGATAATAATAATCGCTTTTGAATTTTGTCCGGTATCGAAATAGGTTTATATATACTTGGCTATGCTTATTATATGATTATT